>JAHBCN010003471.1:0-74503 GCA_019359885.1 Listronotus oregonensis | reverse complement strand
AAAAGAGTTGTATTAGTTGGACCAAAAGTTACGTTCAGTATAGCCTTCAGGAATGAAACCGTTGGGTGTTTCGACCCATGTGTCTTTTAAAATTCTGTGCTTGTTTTGTATGATTTTTTTTTGCGACACATATTGCACTTATTTTTCTTTTTTAAACATATTTAAACAAATACCACAAAATTTGAAAGAATTAAAAATAAACAAAGTATCTAATACCAATTCAAAACGTCTAAGTTTTAAACAGGTTCCAATATATTACTAACCTAACAAATCAAATAATCACCCTCTCGCATTAAAATAATAAAGATTAAAGTGCCGAGTGGATAACAAACATAAATGCAGGCTCAGACTTGCGATTATTCGCGTGACTGAGTCCCGACTCCGGGATCCATATCCAGTCCCGAAAGACGTCATCCAAGACGCACTAAAAGCGATGTCATGAATATCAGTCCCGAATAAAGTCATTTAAATGGCGTTATTGGTGTAGTTTTGTGAACTAAGTTCTGAACCGTCGGACTTTATCAGGAAACCATAATGTTATTTATTTAAAAAATTTGAAATTACCAAGTTTAAGAGCGTTAAATGGCATTATCAAAATTCTGAGCAAAAATGCTTTCAATTGTGTTTATACGACAATTAAAAAATGTTTTATAGGATGCAAAATTACCGGTAATTTATAATTTGGTAAGAATGATGGTAATATTACGTAATATTAAACAATGGGTAATTTTACAATATATTGAATATTTCGTAAAAAATTTGTTTAATAATTATTAGGTTAGCTTTAGTTAGTAATATTTTTAATGTTTTTAAGTATATATTTTTTATAAAAAAAAAATTAGCTGCTTTAGTTAAATAGGAGAGGATATTTTTA
Organism: Listronotus oregonensis; assembly: GCA_019359885.1. Lineage (NCBI taxonomy): Eukaryota > Metazoa > Arthropoda > Insecta > Coleoptera > Curculionidae > Listronotus > Listronotus oregonensis. The sequence goes on along the minus strand of JAHBCN010003471.1, from coordinate 73,629 downwards.
AACTTATATTGAATCAGATAAAAATACCCGTAAAATAAATGCCAAACCCAAACATAACTAGGAGTTATCAATAACTTTATTTATATAAACATATTTATGTTTAAATCCTTTATTTTATTAATAAAACAAAACAGAATAAACAAATGAAACTTCTTAAAAATAAATTAAAAAAATAAACTCTAATTTCATTTAGCAAATAAACCAAAAATTGATAAAGAAATATTCAAATTTAGGTTTTTCAAATTTTCGCATCAGATTCAAGCAGATTTGAAAAAATTTCATCTACAAGGAAGTTGACATACAGAAAAAGTACCATTTGATATTGAAGTTTGAGAACTTTGGACAATCTTTTTGCCCCTTAATTGATTTTAGGCCTCCTGATGGCCAAGCTCCTGCATTTTCCTCTTTATTAGCTTGAAAATTTTCATCTCGAGTTTCCAGGGCCATTGAGTTTTTTCTTGTTTTCTTTCTTATAAAAACAATTTCCAGCCCTTTCTGTACTTAATTTATTCCTTCTTTAGTTGTAAGAAGGAATGGGAACTAAAAGACCCCCCTTCGCTGCAGAGCTTGGGCAAACTTAAAATATAGCAAGTCTTTTAATTTTGTTTTGGAACAAATTCCCCTCCCCATAGATGGGATCAGCCTTTCTGCCGTGTCCCAGAAAGTCTTTCCCAAAGTTCACCCTTCCCTAAATAGTTCGTTAACTCCATTGAAATTTGTCTTTGTTCTCCATAAATGGGATGTTTAGACAATAGAGAATCAATAAACTGTATTGCCTCTATATGTTGGGAATTTTCAAATCTTTTCCAAAATAATTAGGATCCATTAAAATGTGCCAGGTGAACTGATTTTAACAGCATTTCTTTTCTTTTTTAAAGGCTGAAAGTAGTTTTTTTTTATTTGTTTGGGTAAACTTGAAATGTTTGACATTATAATTCTTCCATTCTTTTTTAAAAAACCTTCGACATAGTAAGTTTATCACCTTCTAAAACTGTTATCCATTTTACCAATGGCGTTAGATAATATAAAGTTTTCTATCGGACCCAAAAATGTCATTATCCAAGATGTGATCCTTACAGATTTGATAGTTTTATGGAGTAAGTTCTTGCTTAATGGATCTGTAAAGTTCTTTAGACATAATTAAATTGTTAATACAATGTAATATAGAACCCCGGAGTCTTGGGCATTTTAAGAGATCTTGTACTTCCATACTTATCTTTTTAAATTTTTATTTAATGCATTGATTTTATGAATCCAGTTTTTTTAATATTTCTTTGGGAAGATTCCAAAAGTGACAGACAATTTCATTATATCACCAATAAATAATTGAATTAGGAAGCACAAGAATAAAGCAATATAAGGCAACTTGTCTACAATTATTCTTTTTGCCTTTTCCCCAGCTGCTGATTTCAGATAAAATGCCAACTTTTTTTTTGGGGACCGATTTGGTCTATGCATTTTCCATTTCCTAGCTATATATTCCGGGGTGTCGTCGGTACTGGTAAAGTTTTTACCAACACTGGTTGAGGATTGTTACAATAAAATTTATAATTCTTCATTTCTAATATTCAAACCCATCACACTGTAGAGCTACAGAAGGGGCCAATTTTATTTCATTGAAAACATTGTTCTAATAGATTCAAATTCTCTGTCGAATTTTTCCCTTATATCATTTCTAAGGGTTTAAATAAAGGTCTTAAACATAAAAATCTTTCCGTAGGGGTTTTTACCAACAGAAAGGACACCGATAAATATTAGTGGCAATTTTTTGAAAAATATTTCTTCGTTTTCGTCATTTACCAAAAACCTGTCAAGTGTTGAAACTTGGTGACTGATTGCAAAACTAGAACTAGCAATGCTGGAGTAGGGACCACTTGCGATAACACCTTCCCTTTTTTCCTTAAAAAAGAAGACAAAAAAAAACCAACTTAAAAAAGTTAAAGTTTGACTCTGAGTCGATGAAAAGTTTTTTTGGTAATGGACTTTATTAAAAAAATTAATCTTATAGGCAGAACAAAAATTATACAAATTTATAAAATTTCATTTTGTTTATAAAACTTTTTTTTTAGAATGTTGTTTATAAATTTAAGAGGTTTTTCAATAATATCAAACCATATTTAAGTTCTAGTAATTTATTAATTTGGATATGTGATTTTTCAAAATTTCATAATTTACATATTCAAACAAAGTAATAAAATAAATTTCAATAGTTAATAAAATTACACCTGACGACCCACCACGTAAGTGTAAGGTTGCCTTTGTTACCCATATTTTGAAAAAATTTATTAGTAATCAGTTAGTATTTTTTAAACAAATGAAAATTTATTAGAATATGAAATTCCAAAATTTTAAAAACATGTAATTTGTAGGTTGTATAAAATCCAAAACTGGTTTAGTAAAAGTTAAAATTGCATACTCCTTTTAAAAGGATCAAAAAACTTAATTTAGATTTGCTTTTTTGTCATTTAACAACAAAATAATTTACGAGGTGGACTGACTGGTGGACTTTAAAAATCATTCAATAAACTTACCCAAGGACCTCCTGTATATTTTAAAATATTGTATTAAAAGTCAAAACAAGTTCAATTATAAGAAAGTTTTTGTTTTTGAAACCTTTTAAAATTAAAAAAAATTTTATGATTTATTTTTAAAGAGATTTTGTAACATTATTGTAAAAAATCATATCTATGAAAAAACCAAAATATCCTTCCACTCTTAACTTGTCTTTATTGACAAAAGCCATTATTATGATATAAAATATATACAAGCAAAATTAAAAAAACAATTTTGGATTTTATAAAAATTTTATGGACCTTCTCCCATTCATTTTCCATCTTATGTAAAAAATATACCATCATGAATGACTAATGCCTTAATAAAAGAATAATTCTAATCTGACGTTTTACCATTTGGAACTTTAAACTTTAATAAATTTTATCCTTTATTTTTAGCATATTTTTTAAAATATAGGCAAGAATATATTGGTTTGCCCTGTTTAACTTTTCCTTGTAAAATTTCCAAATATTACTCTTTGTTTTCAATTATTAACACAATTCCCCTTCCATTAAATCACTAGACTAAAGTTTTTACAACTTAATATATTCAATATTGTATCGCCGACGCCAAGCCATGATGAGGACACGAAACCCGAAACAGGCCCAATTTTCTCGGTAATTTAAAACTGACCCCTTAATATTATCCAAAGTTCTCGTAATATTACCAGTAATATTATGTAATATTACCGCTGATAAAGAACGTTACCATGAACCAACGGTAAAAACCGTAATTTACGTAATATTCCGTAATTGATGGTTATTCGACATCACTTACGCTGCGTTAATCAGCTGTTTGTTCCAACCGAAATTTTATTCCCCAAATATTACGTTAATTTTTTTTACGATTGGACTTGTAAACCAAGAAAGAACTTTCTTTATGTTGCTAAACGATGGAAAAATTTGCCATTTATGTTAGTGTTTTTTTAATTTTAAATCAACTAGGTGAAAAGAAAAAGGATAATTTCAAAGTCTAGAAAAAGGCAGCATACTATTACAAAAATTAGATCTTTAACTGCCTCACCATTTCCAATAACTTCTAACAAACATACCACCAAGAAAGTTTTTTCAATATTCCCCCATTTAGGAAGTTGCTGGATGAAACCGAAGCAGCCACTTATGGGATAAATTATTTTTCCAACATAAGAGAAGAGTTTGTGAAATGTTTCCAGAAAAGAGCCACCTTTAAATGTATGCCAGGAATTGTATGATGAACAACCTCCCAATGCCATTATAAGAGAACCAGTATCAGTTGAAAGAAAAGTTGGTAAATATATAAAATGGCAAGTTGTTGTGAGTACAGAGTTTTGGCAATGTTTTGGTTAAAAAAAGTACTTCATAAGTTTTGTATCAGTTTGTTAATGCTTTAAAAAAATTAGGCCAAAGTCATTCAAAACCCAAATCCGAGGTGAAGAAATGCAATAGAATTAAAAAAAAAACAGGAATGGGCAGTTTTTGGGGAATAGATGGTAAGAGCATGGTTTTGAATTTTAAAATAAAGAATGTTTTGGTTCTTGTTTAAATGGTTTTATAAGAGTCATTTCATGGAGAACATTTAAATAAAAAGTAAGCAGTTAAACCCTTATAAATTAGGGAACCATTCAAAGGGGAAAAAATTTTTAATAAGGTTTTATAAAAATATTCTTTATGGGTTTTATTTTATATCATAGACTTCGTTATAAGTTTTTCTTTTCACCTCTAATTGGGTTTTCTGAGTTGGTATTTATAAAAAATATTGCAAAGAAATGAAATCAATGAGGATTGGTCTTTTCTCTTCCAAGCCTTACATTTTAATTGTTAAATGGGTCAGGAAAAGCCTAAGTACCAGATAGTTTAAGATAAAAAGATTTCTATACCTTGCCTTTATTATTATGCTTGAGCCTTAACAAATTGAGGGTTAGAAGTTGGAACCCGGAAAAACCAGTTTTGATATTCAATTTTTAATATTATTGGAAAGTTTATTAAATAACTTTAAACATGTAGTTTTTTTTTCTATAATGTTATCTATGAATAGGATAGTTTAAATTATTATGTCGTGTATTATATGAGTGGTATTGTTTTGTCAAATAAATGTCTATTTTTGTGATCCATTACTCTAAGAAGTTACTTTTTTTTGGAGGCAGTTTGTTTATTGTTTAATTTAATCTTTTATTTTTATAATTTTTAGGAACCCATATACCCATCCTACCTCCAAAAGAGGGATACAGAGACTATACTAACAGAAAAGGATGGCCATCGATGGTTCTCCAATGTGTTGTTGATGATCGTTATCGGTAAGTTAGACAAAGTAATTTCTCTTAATAAATACTGCTTTGCATTATTATATTATTATTATATTTACTTCAGTGTAGGTAGGGATCAAAATCATATTTCAGGAATGTTTTATTTTTAGGTTTGTTTATTATTATTTTACATTTGAATACAGACTTTTATAAAAATCAGGTATCTTTTTATCTTGCATTCTTTAAACTAGTTTCACTAATAACAATCTGTAAAAATTTACAACTTTATATAGTATGAAGTATGTTTTAAATTTTTTTCTATATCCTGGTTATCCTTGCTAAAATAAAATACAAAAAATATTATGTGATCTTTTAGTTCATCTCATACTGGAAAGTCTCCATTACTTTGCAATCCAAACCCAAGTTGAATTTGAAGGAATATTCATTTATATTTCGCTTTGTATATAATATGAAGCATGTTTTCTTGATTGTGGTAAATGTTTTTGTGAAATACAGTTTGCTGTTCTAGTGTTTTATTATTTTAAAAATAGAAGAACTTGCCTTAAAATGAACATGATTGGTCAGGAAAATTTGGTAAAATGCTCAGAGAAAAGTCAGGATTTTATTTTAACATTTACATGGGCCCTTGAAATAATTACATTACAATTACAATCTAAAAACTAGAATTATTTGAAATTCAGTTTCTTTGTCTTTTTGGGAAAAACCTGTTAAATGTAAAAAGAGTTATAAAGCAGTTTTAAACAAAAAATAATAACAGTTGCTATTCACTAGAAGTGGTCGAATTTTGTATACAGGAGATGAGCTAAAAACTTATGTCACTTATATCCTTAAGAAGGGAATTGGTCACAATCTGTTGTGTTTGTAAATTTATTGTATTTTCAAAAGCATTGCCAAAACTATCATATTATTTTGTTATAAATATACTTTACGATTCTATGGGCAAACAGTTTTATCTCTCAGCTATGATAGTATTTGGATGCGTTGTGGAAATTTTGTAATTATGTGCCATTTACTGAGTAAATGACATCACGCAAATCAAACTGTCACCCTATATATTGTTCATCCACTGTAGTGTTTGTCAATTTATTTTTTTGCTGTAACTTTGTTACAACACATAAGTTTTCCCAACTTATAAATGATACCTAAAATTATCCCAGTAGTGCATGGTCTATTATGAGTTATACCTTTAATTTATTCAGTTTGCATTTCATTAAAAAACATTATTTTGTAGATTTGAGATGTCAGTATAAAATGTCCCCGGGGCCAGCCATGATGCTGTGGTCTTTAAAGAATCAAATTTTTATAAGTCAGCTGAAGTATCCCTGCCAAAAAGTTCGAAGAGATCGATGGAAAAATGGTACCCTTGATGCTTGTTGGAGATCCTGCTTACCCTCTGTTGCCATGGCTTTTGAAGCCATACACGGGTGTTTTGGATGCTCAACAAGAATCATTTAATTGCTACTTAAGTTCTGCAGAATCATTGTGAAAACGCCATTGGCAGACTAAAGGCTAGATGGAGGCATTAAAAAAAGAGTAGATATTCACTATGAATTTGTCCCACACTTGGTCTCTGCTTGTTCGTACACACATATAGTTGAGACAAATAAGGACACTTTTGTCCCACAGTGGATGGAAGCGGTTCAACAAGCCGACATTATGTTTCCTCAACCTAGTATGTCTGCTATCCATAACACACCACTCGAGGATGCTAAAAGCATTAGGGAACATTAAAAATATATATGTCCCAAAATTATCCCCTCAGGCAATCAATCCAAAGACGTAATTAAACTTATTCAGGTGTTTAGCCATATTTTGATATTAAATATCTCGGAAATGAAGAAATATTTGAAGGTGCGTTTTTTAGAATATCTTCTATTATCCAAAAGTGCAAAAACAAAATGGCCATTTTCAGGTATAGGACAACCTTGTTATTTTAAATGAAAAACCCTGTATATCATTGGATATTTTAAAGCTTGTTCCTTCTTTTAATATAGCATATGGTATACTTATTTAATAAATCAACGATTAATAATATTTTAAAAATGTATGTGTGTATCTAAGAATGTAACATAAAATTAGATTTTCAAAAAATAGCAAATTTAATTATTATCATTTTTAATGATGAAAAATGAAAAAAATTCTGAAAGTAACAGTAAAGTCTTACATGAATTTGTTTCCATAGGTACCTTTTCAAAAGATTGGTATAGAAATATTGGCTAAATACAGACAATAACCATACATATATTGTTAAAACATTATTAATGGTTTGTTTTTTGAAAATAATCATATCATATTCTATATTTTTAAAAAGAGGAAGGAACGAGCTTTTAAAATATCCAAAAATATACAGGGTGTTTCATTTAAAATAAAAAGTTGTCCTATACCTGAAAAACGGCCATTTTTTTCTGTGCTTCCACTTGTTAAAATAAAATGACGTATGTTTAAAAAAAAATTCTATAAAATGAGGGATTTGTAAACCTGCACCTTCATATCTTTTTCATTTCCGACATATTTAAGATCGAAATGGTCAAAATATTGTTTATGCAGACTGTACTTAATTTTCAGATTAGTTTAATAATAAAAAACTAATAAACATTAACATGTTTATCAATTATTTTTAAAAAATGCATTTTTTGTTGCTTCTTTTACTTTGTTTTTCCTAAAATCTTTAAACCTAAATTAACCCAGTCTGCAAAATTCTCGGCAAAAGTTTTTATTATAAATTGGTAAAAAAATAAAAACTCTAGATAAACATTTTAAAACTTCCTAAAGACGAGAAAATAAAAATAGAGCATATATGAGTGAGGTTGGTGGAACTTAGAATTTGTAACATTATAAAACAACCTATGGGTAGAAAGGCCGATAATATATGTTTTATAACTAACAGTTCTATAAGTGTGGATGCTCTACCTGTTTAACAATTCTTACAAGGAACGTTCTATTGCAAACGTTGAGCCCACACTTATAGAACAGTTAATTATAAGTATATTATCTGTCTTTCTCCACCATATGTAAGCAATACTTTTATGTTACAAATTTAGTTTTGGTAACCTTCTCATCTACACATACTTTTAGTCTTAAAATAACTTTAAAATATGACTGTGGTATTTTATATTTTGTCTGAGATGAAAAAAAACAGAATTAATAAACCTTTAATTTTTAATACATTTTTATGTTTTAAATAAGACACCTGCATTATGGGTGAAATTAGGACTGAAGATGCTTTCACGGTCGGAATATTTGATGATTTTTGATATTTAAAGGCTGGAGTATTTGATGTAACTTTCAGGTTAGTTAGCCATGGTCCTTGGTTGTTACTATTTGACGTTTCGTCGACATCTGCGGCTAGCATTTTCAAAGGATATAGTGCTTTAGCAGACCAAGTGAACTTTTGTCAGAAACTTGTCTGCAAAATAAGCCAGATGCTGGTGAAACGTCAGGTATCAATACCCACTAAAACTAAAACAACTATATGAAAAGTATTTTTATCGAGTTACAATATTATCCAGATAATTGTTTTTGGGGATCATATTAATCACCTAAAAATACAATTTTTTTCAGTTTTAACACAAGTTGTATTTTTCATTCAAAAAAATTTAGCAATATTGTTTACTGTAATCTGTATGTGAGGTAAGAAAAATGTTGAAATACACTGTTTGACAAACAATAAGCTTTTTATTTGTACTATTAGATTATTACAGAAAACGTTTAACACTTCTTAAATGTAATGAATATGAACTTGGATAATAAACAAGTACATTAACATAATTATACTATTTCTTAAAAAGCTTATAGGAAAAATATATTCTGTAATAGACTTTAGTTTACACAACAAATGTTAAAAGTTTTAGCAAAACAATAATATAACAAACTAACACAAATACTAGGACGAGTTAAGGTGAACCCTATAGAAGGTGAAGCAGTAGTAGTATTTAAAAATAAACTTTTTTTTTTCACATCAATAAAAAAACCTAATAAAAACACCTAATAAAAACTGTTTTTTCAAAAAAAAACCTGTTCTATTTATCAATTGCTATGTTTTAAAAACAACTAATATAGTTGCTCTTTTAAAATATGGTTTATATGAGGATGTTTTTAACTTTATAAGTCAAAACACAAATTTTACATTTTTATGTACTATTTCAGTTGGTCAGTATATTGAAGAGTTAAACTAAATACATGTTTTATTTATTATTTTAGTAGTTTCTTTGATTTTTAAAATTATCTCCATAAAAAACAATTTTTTTCCATCTTTGGCCGCTTTGACAAAAAAAATAGCTTTTTTGAAAAAACCGAGGTTGTTTTAAAAAAACAGAACCAAAAAAAACGAGTTCTTTCCAAAAAAGAAACGTTTTTCTCTAGAAGTTTTTAAACACTTGTTAAGAGAACACAGCAAGGCCTTATCTCTTTAAACTGCTAAAGATTATGGTGGTAAATATTTTAAGTAGGACAGTGTGTATATTTTTAAATACTTTGATTCTCCATATGCCTATACCTAAAGTTTATAGTTAGGAAGCTAAAAACAGGTAAGAATACTTATTTTTATGCTTTGATTTTCTCCCAATCTATGAACTGTAGGTAATATGTAGTGAATACTACTTTTAGAAATTTACAGAAAATCGGAACAATTAAAATTGGAATATATAGAGTGCACCATTTAATTTTTATATCGATAGCAGGAACAATAGATTTGTCAATAAGATGTCTTTGGTAATTTTGAGATAAGTGGTAGTCATTATTTTTACTAACACTATATCAATTCTATTATAAATAAAAATGTTCATTTATTATTACTACCTTCATCAGAAGGTCCGTATTAGAAACTTCAGAAGTGGGTGCAGATGGTGAAAGTGGTTGAGAGGAAGGAGATGCCTGTGGAGTACTTACTTCTGTAGCTGATAAAGGTGAAGCCTGAGGTGAAGGTGGCATTGAAAATGGCAGCAATGTAGATCTTTAAGAATTAATGTTTTATAAACTCCAGAAGAGGATGCAGATGGTGAAAGTGGTTGAGAGGAAGGAGAGATGCCTGTGGGTACTTGCTTGTGTAGGTGATAAAGGTGAAGCCTGAGGTGAAGGTGGCATTGAAAATGGCAGCAATGTAGATCTTGTATGAAATGATGTTTTATGAACTCCAGAATTGGATGCAGATTGTGAAAGTGATTGAGAGGAAGGAGATGCCTGTGGAGAAACTTGTGTAGGTGATAAAGGTGAAGCCTGAGGTGAAGGTGGCATTGAAAATGGCACCAATGTAGATCTAGTATGAATTGAGGTTTGGGATGGATTAAAAAGGCCAGTGTTTTCCCCAGTATTTGGAAATATGTAATTACTTAGGTTATTAAAGAAAACTGTCATCATGTTAGCCATCATTTGCTCTGTAGCTTGTCTATCCTCTTCAAGTAACTTTATTTCCCATTCTCGTTGATCTTCTAATTCTTTTTGTATTATTTCTGCTTGTTTTTTTAAAAAGTAATTTGCCACCTCTTTTTGAGACTCTTTTAAATCTTTGGAGAATGTTTTAAGGGCTTCATTGTAACTGGTTTTCTTATTAACTAAAAAAAAAATACATAAATAATAAACAAATATTAAACTAATAATGCATCAAAAAGATGTTTCTACTGGGAGACTGTAATTCATAAAACATGCCCCTTAATTTTGGGACATCCTGTACATTTTCGCGATATTGGAAAAAAATAAATTTCCATATTTTTAGTTCATAATATGCAATAAATCCTTAGAAGAGTTTAAGAACACAAAATAAATTAACCAAAAGAGTTAAAAGTATCATACCGATTGCAACAAAAAGCTTTTCTTTTTATGACTTAAACAAGATTCTTAATTTAAGAAAAATTTGTTGAAATTATAATGCTTAAGGTAAAAGAAAATGAAGATTTTGTTGGTTTATTTTTATTATTTCAAAATTGTTTGTAAAACAAGTATAGTTGAGTTCAAGTCAAAGTAGCATCACTATTTTAGGTTTAATAGTATATTATTTTATTACCACAAGTAGTCGTCTATATGGGAGGATGAATGTTAAATGCCGAACGATAGTGAGGCATTTAAATCATCCGAGCATATAAACCACTTAAATGCCGAATAAAATATGTTATTTTATTTTCAAAAATTTTATAAATAGAATAAATTGCTGACCTTTTGTTCATAATATTTATAAAATTACAGATGTTAGTAGTAGTTCTCCGGAACAAAATTTCCAAGTCGTTTAGTCGGGTTTGCTGCAATATCTTGCTGAAGCATTGACAAAATCTTTAAAATATGTTATCACAGCCGCCTTGAAGCAGGTTTTCCTTGTATAGACAAGGTATGCATACCTAGTAGTTTTCTTTTGTTTTACTTTAAATGCCTAGGAGTTTAAACAACGCTTTTTAATAACTTGCAGAAGGTAATTATGACAGCTTTTTCAGACGTTTGAAAATAAATTAATAAAAAATAAATAAGCGAGAGTGGAGGGCACTGTCTACGTTAAGGTTCTCAGTACTTAAATTCAATTTGTAATTTTGAAAATATTGTTATTTTTGGTAGTGCTGCCCCTCCTAATCCAAAATGCAGGCACGCATATGAGGAACACAGGATGCCAAGGATTACGATAAAATCCTACACCTAAAATACCTACTGTGAAACATACTTGCAACGTAAATAGTACCCCAAAACAATAATTTGTCCCACCAAAGATAGGACCTATAAAAATTTTAGGCAGTACTATGGCAAGAGATTGCAGTACTACGTAATTCTTTAGGAATTAGTTTGGCAGGACTCTGTGGTGAGTTAAACTCTTGGTGAAAATTAATATTTTATACAATTAAATAAAAATCATACCTCGACTCTTGGACTTATTAGGCAAAGGACCAGCATTACTCTGTCCTGCAGTACTTGCTGTATCTTCAATCATTGTAGTTTCTGAGTTAGTTTCTTTTTCTGACTCAAATTCTATATCCACTTCATAATTTCTTTGCTCTGGATACTCTTCAATGTGTACCAATGGGCTGTCATCTAATTCTAATTCCATTGTCTCAAGTTCTACTAAAATGTGTTTATGCTTTCTAGAGTCTATTATGTAAATATGCAATTTTACCTAAAGATAATATAAACATATGTAGTGATTATTGTAGGTAAAAACTAATGATTTTCAAACGAGGTGACCTGTAGCCTTTGCGTTTTGATGTGAAGCTGAACACATGCAACCAGATTCACTAATGCTAATAAGAAGCACATTAAATTTTTGGCCTAAAAAAATAAATACTTATACTAATGAAGTAGCCAAAAGTAGCCTAATATCCATTTAGGCAGTCAAGAATATTTTGGTCTTGTGTGGGCACACAGAAATATTGAAGTAGATGTCATTGAATTCTTATTTATCACTTTACTTGCTAATAAGAAAAAATAGGAGACATAACTATATTTTCTTTTATGTGTGCCTACATGACACCTCTAACTTTTACAGCATAACCATTGGGAGTGGTTCTATTGAGGGCCCTATAAGGTGGTATACTTTTAAGTAAAATTTTACTAATATTTGTAGTTATTATAGGTACTTACAATTTTCACTATCCAAGGGTTTTGACGTATCCACGCCTCCATCAACGTTACAGGCGGGTCTGTGTCCCAAAAGTTCGTCCAACTCGTTCCAAAAAGGGCACTCCACCCTGTTGTGGCCACTTGTATTATTGTTTCGTTTAGCTTTATAATACTGTAGTTTTAGGGTTTTCCATTTCGTTCTTATCTGGATAGCTGTTTTTAAGAAACCCCTTTTTTTAAGTTCCTCCTCTACAATTTGAAATATATCGGTATTTCTATACCGTTTTCCATCCAGCATGTTTACAATTTCTTTGTCTCGCATTATACTTAAAAGAAAATGAGTTTCCATTTCTGTCCAATTTATTCTTTTCTTTTCCATTTTTTTAAATTACTAAACGCTTTAATACTTTTAAACCTTAAAATATATTTAAAGAAAAAAAACAAAGAACAGTTTATTTTAAGGTTATAAAAACGATAAACATTTATATGAAGGAAAAGACAAGAAGAGACGATTTCGCCACGTTTTGGTTGGTACATAACTGGTTAACCATTCGGTATCTTCTGAGGTCATAAAAATGACGTACCTTCCAATTTAAGCGAATTTGTTTGGTTTGTATTGGTAGCTGATAGCTAAGCGGCTGAAAGAAGGGAAACAAAATTTAACTTCTACTTCCCTAATCATTACTAACCTCTTAATAACAATGAGAGATCTCATTTGTTCTAAAGAACGTCAATTATGATTATTAATTAGGAACGTCACCGTTTCATAACTTTTATTGGCACTCATTTCAACAAATTATAACAAAATAGCTAGACAATCAGCTTCCGTTAAACAAAGATAGCAAGCTACCAAAATAACTAACCGTCCTAAAGCTTGGTATGTGATTTGAAGACCAAAATAGATCCAAAGTTGTTGTGACGTCATCGTTTTTCGTCCCGAAATGGTTGGTACATTTTGACCAACCAAAAGTACCTACCAAAACGTGGCGAAATCGTCTAAGATGTTTGGTTGGTAGCACTGAAGATAATCATTGGCGTTTACAGAGGTTAAATCTTTGTAAACTGGATAATACACATATTTAATGTGGTTTTAATTAACATTTTTTTTTTAAAACGTTTTAGGGTGTTTACAATGCGATTTAGTTAAATTTATTTCTTTAATGTGCATTACGGTTTTAAACTAGGTAAATAGTATAATTTTAAAATTTTATTTTAAAAACATTAAACTTGTTTACAGAAGAATTTGCACTTAAAAATTTAAAATTCTAGGTCAGCCATTTCGTCGTTCCTTCGGCGCCAAATAAAACATTCCAACATGTCATATCTTTCACTATTTGAAAACGCATTCATTTTAACTTTAACTACTTAACCAAACTTTCTTGACGTCTCATTAACACTTGCTATCGTATTGAAATAAAATATTAATACGAGACCACGTCAAATATGAATACGTCAATAATAACAACGAAATAGACATAAGCCTACTATGCGAAAAATGATAATTTGTCATTTTTTTGCATTTTTACTGGTTTAATAAGTACAGGTTATACACGGTTGGAAGGGGATGTTCTAAGCATTTTAAAAATCGCAAAAATTCAATGTAGCGTGCAGAAAAACGAAAGTTGATTATGGCTGCACGCAATATAAAGTAGGCCTAGAATTTTTTGACACCCTTTTTAAATTCGCAGATGTCTTTACCCTCTCTAGAATTTTCACGGGTCTAGTCCATATAATGATTGAAATATTAAAGTTGTTCTAAAACGCACATTTTTGTTTTCACTCTGTATATCTTTGAAAGAGACCAGTAAAAAATATGCAAAACGGAATATTGTTGGGCACTCTGGTACAACTTTTCTCATTTAACCGACTTTAACGGTTTCCAAGATCCCCATGTACTTCAAGTTATTCCGGACACCCTGTATATGCCGGGTGACAACGAAACTCACTACCCAGCCTTTTATTTTCTTGAATAAAAACATATTTGCTTTCAAATTTTAGGATGCTATAATATCATAAGATGCTGATTTTGGATATTATAACATGTCTTCTATCACTTCCGGTTTTAACCGAGCAACATCAACTTTGATTTTTTCAATGGAATACCCCGTATATTTTTAAAATTTGGGTTCTACGAATTAGTTCCGATATAAAACGTATATTATGTCATATACCTATCTCTGCTAGTTTTGAAAAAAATGGCGATTAAAAGATGTCAAACTACAGCACATTATGCAGTTTTATGGGAAAACAAATAAATGATATAAAAAAGAAATTTATGTTTAATTTAATTTTTCTGGAGACTCTATCTGTGGAGGTCCTACTTCCGGCTTTACCGGAAGTGCTGCAAGTGACTTTTCCAATAATGTTACTTCAAAAATTTAAATGCAACACCCTGTATATTTTTTTAAATTTGGATTCTACGAGTCATTCCTGATATAAGAATCTGCAACATAATATCCTATACCTATGCTGTTAGTTTTTGAAAATGGCGATTAAAAATCTCCAAATATTCGCATATTATGCATATAGGGAAACTAATAAACGTAAGAAACATTTAATATTTTTTAGAACAATTCTAAATTATTTTTAATTAACTACTTAAATAAAAAACTAATATTAAAATAACAAAATTGCTCCAAAGAGGCAGGCTGAATTATTTTAGGCTCATTAATTTTCTAACATTTTGTTTGTTTCCTATAACTGCATAATGCGGTCGTTTAAATTTCAATCGCCATTTTCTCAAAAACGTATAGATTTTTATAATCGAATGACAATTTAAAATATACAATTGCATTAAGCCACAATGCTGAAGTCATTTTCACTTCCGGTAAACAGGAAGTAGTTTATTATGACCTTCACAGATAGAGTCTGCAGAAAAATTAAATTAACCATAAATTTTTTATATCATTATTTGTTTTCCCATAAAACACATAATGTGCGGTGAACTGGACATCTTTAATCGCCATTTTCTTTAAAAAAATAGCAGAGGGCGTAAACAGTTAATTTAGATTACATATCAGGGATGATCATAGAAACCAAATTTTGAAGAAAAATATACAGGGTATTCCATTAAAAAAAATCAAAGTTATTTCAGTACAAACCGAGTCATAGGCACATCTTATAATATCCGTCGGCACCTTATAATATAAAATATGTCATTCTAAAATCTGGCCATATTTTTTGTTTCAAGAAATAAGAGCTGGTAAATGATTATATATATATATATATATGACATGTATATATATATATATATATATATATATATATATATATATATATATATATATATATTTATATATCAGGTGACAACGAAATCACTACCCAGCCCTTTATTTTCTTGAATAAAAATATGGCTTTCCAGATTTTAGAATGACATATTATATTATAAGGTGCCAGTTTGAATGTATAAAAGGAATGTGCCTAAACTCCAGTTTTAACCGGAAACGACATCAACTTTGATTTTTAATGGAACACCTGTATATTTTTCAAAATTTGGTTTCTAAGGATCATTCCTGACCATAAAAATCTAAATTATCCTATACCTACCTCTGCTATTTTTAAGAAAATAGCGATTAAAGATGTCAAACTACCGCATTATGTAGTTTATGGAAAATAAATGATATAAAAATTTATGGTTAATTATTTTCGCAGACTCTATCTGTGAAGGTCATAATAAAACACTTCCTGCCCTACAGAATGCTGCGAAAATTGACTTTTCTAATAATGTTGCTTCAAAGAGTTTAAATGCAACACCCTGTATATTTTTTAGAATTTGTATTCTACGGGTCATTCCTGATATAAAATCTGTATAATATCCTATACCTATCTTTGTTAGTTTTGAGAAAATGGCGATTGAAAATCTCCAAACATTGCACATTATGCAGTTACTTAGGGAAAACAAATAAATGTTAGGAAGAATTAATGAGCCTAAAATAATTCAGCCGTCTTTGGAGCCAATTTTGTTATTTTAATATTAGTTTTTATTTAAGTAGTTAATTAAAAAATAATTTAGAATTAAATTAAAAAATGTTAAATGTTTCTTACGTTTATTAGTTTCCCCTATAAGTGCATAATATGCGGTCATTTGGACATATCACAATGCCATTTCTCAAAAACTAACAAAGATAGGTATGGGAATTATTATACAAGATTTTATATCAGGAATGACTCATGAATCCAAATTTAAAAATATACAGGGTGTTGCATTTTAAATTTTGAAGTAACATTATTGGAAAAGTCAATTTTTGCAGCACTTCCGGTAAAGCCGGAAGTAGGACATCACCAGATAGAGTCTCCAGAAAAAATTAAATTAAACACAAATTTTTTTATATCATTTTATTTGTTTTCCCATAAAACGTGTAGCATGGTTAGGATCTTTAATCACCAATTTTTCAAAAACTAGCAGAGATAGGTATATGACATAATACGTTTTATGTCGGAACTAATTCGTAGAATCCAAATTTTAAAATATACGGGGTATTCCATTGAAAAAATCAAAGTTCGTTTCCGGTTAAACCGGAAGTGATAGAAGACATGTTATAATATCCAAAATCAGCATCTTATGATATATTATAGCATCCTAAAATTTGAAAGCAATATGTTTTTATTCAAGAAAATAAAAAGGCTGGATTCTTACGTTGTCACCCGGTATATATACAGGGTGTCGGAATAGCAAGTACATGAGGATCTTGGGAAACCGTTGGAGGCCACAAAGTCGGTTAAATGGGAGAAAAGTTGCGTACCAGAGTGCCCAACAATATTCCGTTTTGAGCATATTTTTAACTGGTCTCTTCAAAGATATACAGAGTGAAAACAAAATGTGCGTTTTAGAACAACTTTAATATTTCAATCATTATATGGACTAGACCCGTGAAAATTTCAGGAGAGGGGTAAGACACATCTGCGAATTTAAAAGGGTGTCAAAAAAATTCTAGGCCTACTATGTTGCGTGCATGCATAATCAACTTTCGTTTTTCTTATGGCCGCCACATTGAATTACTTACATTTTAAAATGATTATATTACGCCTCGTCTCGTAATTAAGAATACTGTAGTACCTTCCACTTCATATCTAACCACACGCATTTTAAAGATATCGATTTTTCGGTTCCCTGCACACCGCTGACCCCCGACCCCGGCGTTAGACCACATTCTTTCATAGCGTGTCGAACTACATGCATCGTTCGGGCGGTATTAAAAAATAGTGATTTTTGTTTGCGTGTGCGGTACATAATTAAACATTAAAATGCCGAAAATTGTGACCAATCGAAAGAGGAAGTGCAGTGAGGAAGTGGTGGACAATGTTAGTGAAAAAATAATTGCTTTGCGAAGACAATTAGCAGATTTAGAAGCCGCGCAGGTGCAGAAAGATGGGAACAAACGATCGCGCCGGCACGATGAGATCATAGGCGAGGTTTTCAAATCTGCTGAGCAGGGGCACGATGATGCTGCCAAACCTGCAAGGCAAAGGCACGATGATGTTGCCAAATCTCAAAAATGTTTTGAGTCTGATGGCCCCAGCCGTCGCCAGGGCACACAATTCCGTACTCAGGGCTCTAGATTGCGTGAACACGAGGATGATGTTTCACGTAAATCTTCGAATTTAAAGGCTCCTCCAAATCATCAAAAGAATGATGATGGATTATCGAATGAAGATTCCGGAGATGAGGCCTCGCTAGCATCGTTGGCGAACATCTTAAGGCGTGAACAAGAACATCGACGGCGAGATTCTGTTGCTCGTTCTGTCGGGTCATATAGTCGCGAGGACGGCGCCACTACCTCTCAAACTCGAGATGAAGATGTTATTAGTGACCAAGCATCATTAATCGGTGACGATCCTAGCTCTGAGTCTGATAGTGACGTCAGTCTTGATCAGGAGGTATTATCGCTTTTTGGAAAGAAGGTTATTCAGTCATCTAACCTGAGTTCACCAATCCAAAAAGACCTTTCAGAAATATGGACGGGAATTTTAAACAAGGGAATTGGTGACGAAGAAAGACAAGAGCTAATGAGGAAATTTCCTCACCCAGAGAATTGCATTTCCTTGGCTCCTCCTCAACTGAATCCTTTGGTGATCAGTGCCTCTTCTGATTCAGTGGTTAGAAGAGACAAGAGGTTGTGTGACATTCAGGCGCAGATTAGCGCAGCCATATCGGCTATCGGTTTGGCGGTTACAACGCTTTTAAAAAGGAGGGGGGAGCGGGATGTAGGAGCCATTCAACAATTAGGCGAAGCTGGGCGGCTGTTAACCGATTTATTTCACCAGGAGACGGTGTCGCGTAGAGAGCTAGCAGCACTGAACCTCAACAAAAGTCTGAAGGACACTTTACTTCATGCTCCAAATGATGAATGGCTATTTGGGAAAGACCTAGAAGACAGGGTTAGATCCCATAAAAACCTTGCTCAATCCTGTAAAGATTTAAAGGACGAAAGATTGCCGTCCACCCGAACATCTTCCAGTTCACATCCTAAGCGCCCTTTAAACTCCAAAAGTTCGCCTCGAAAGATCCAAGGGCTGCGACGCGGCGGACGCCAGCAATATCAGCAGCCCCGACGAGAGCACAAGATTCGGGACAGAGGGTATCACAAGCAGGAGAGACAGGGGCAGAGGACCAGATACCGACAGTAAATTCTAAGGTAAGTGGAATTGCTGGTAGACTCAGGCATTTTCATCAAGCCTGGTCGTATTTAACCAAAGACAAACGTGTTTTATCTTGGATTCAAGGTATTAAAATACCTTTTGCACAACCACCATGGCAGTTTAGTGCACCACGTGAACCTAAATGGTCTTTACGTGAACAGAAGCAGATCCAAGATTCACTACACGATCTTCTAGAGAAAGGCGCTATAAATAGAGTTAATCCTTGTGAAGGACAATTTATATCTAGAATATTTCTTACTCCAAAACCAGATGGCTCACAGAGATTCATACTAAATCTGAAACATCTTAATAAATATATAAATGCTGGTCATTTCAAAATAGAAGACCATAAAACTGTTATAAAGTTGATAAATAAAAATTGTTTTATGGCAACTTTAGATCTTAAAGATGCCTATTTTCTATTGTCTGTTAATAAGGCACATAGGAAATATTTACGTTTTCAGTTTAACAATTCACTGTATGAATTTACCTGTATGCCATTTGGGTTAAACTGTGCTCCCTTAATTTTTACGAAACTAATGAAACCTATTTTAAGTTTCTTAAGGGGAAAAGGCTTAATCTCTGTACTATATCTTGATGATTTTTTATTATTGGGGAAAACATTTTTAGAATGTGAACGCAACTTACAGGAAACCATCAAATTATTAAAAAATTTGGGGTTTATTATAAATTTTTCTAAAAGTACCCCTTGCCCTCAGCAAATTTGCACCTTTTTAGGGTTCACTTATAATTCATTGAATATGACAATTTGTCTACCCGAACATAAAAAACAAAAAATCATCAAGCTTGCTAAAAAGTTTTTGGAGCGTAAAAAATGCAGAATTAGAGAATTTGCTCACTTTATTGGCGTTTTGACCTCGGCTTGCCCGGCAGTTCAGTATGGATGGTTATACACTAAAAATTTTGAACGAATCAAGACAAATGCCCTTATAAAATCAGAGGGAAATTTTAGCTCTACTATGGTCATTCCCTCAAAATTTTCTGAAGACTTTGTTTGGTGGATTAAGAACATTAACAAATCTTATAATCATTTACCCTCAAAATACTTTAAATTGAGCATTTTCTCTGATGCATCAACAACTGGTTGGGGCAGTTACTGTGAAGGAAAAATGGCTCATGGTTTCTGGAACAGTGTGGAAATTCTGGAGCATATAAACTATCTAGAACTCCTTGCGGCCTTTTTTGCTATAAAATGCTTTGCCAGTAATATTTCCAATTGTAACATTTTATGCCGGATAGATAACACTACAGCAATCGCCTGTATTAATCGAATGGGTTCTGTTCGTTATCCTAAACTTAACTCACTAGCAAGGAAATTATGGCAATGGTGCGAAAAAAGAAGAATTTTTGTTTATGCCTCATATATTAAATCTGAGGATAATATAGAGGCCGACAAGGAATCTAGACAGTTAGAGACTCAGACCGAGTGGGAGTTAAATAACAGAGCCTTTCAAAAAATAACGCTTGAATTTAACAAGCCCCAAATTGACTTATTTGCCTCAAGAATTAACAAGAAATGCAAACGTTTTATATCTTGGTTGAGAGATCCAGAAAGTTATGCGGTAGATGCATTCACAATTAATTGGTCAACTTTTTATTTTTATGCATTTCCGCCTTTTTCGATCATATTACAGTGTTTGCATAAAATTATCGAAGATAAAGCAACGGGCATTTTCGTTGTTCCCTACTGGACCTCTCAACCATGGTTTCCCGTTTTTAACTCATTGCTTGTTAGTAAATTAATTTATTTTACCCCAAGTCAAGATTTACTTCTCTCTTTTGATAGGACTCCTCATCCACTATGGGAGAGGATTACGTTGGTAGCAGGTGTCTTATCCGGCAAGCATTGCAGTTAGGCGGTGTACCTAAAGCATCACTGGATATTTGTATGGCTTCTATTACCAATGGAACGATTAGACAGTATAATTCAGGTTTAAAACTTTGGTGGGAATTTTGTAAACAAGAAAATAAGAATATATTTTCAGTATCTATACCGGATGTTTTAAAATTCCTAACTTTGTATTTTAATAAAGGCGCTTCTTATGGCACCTTAAATTCATATAGATGCGCAATAGCTCAAATAGCAGGGTCAGATTTTGCAAATGATTTTAGGCTTAAAAGATTCTTTAAGGGAGTTTTCAATTTGCGACCCAATGAGCCCAAATACAGCACAACCTGGGATCCCTGCATTGTCCTTAACTACATAAAAACATTTCCCAATGACATTTCCTTACAAAAATTAACTTATAAACTAGCAGCACTTTTAGCGCTTAGTACTGGGCAAAGGGTGCAAACGTTGGCTAGTATTGAAGTCTCCAATATAGTGATAGCCGATGATGGCATCACCATTAAAATTCCTAAACGACTTAAAACATCTGGCTTAAATAGATTGCAACCAACTCTAGTTCTGCCCTTTTATAAGACAGATCCATCATTGTGTGTGGCTAAGTGCTTAATTCAATATTTAAAGGAAACGCGGAAATTAAGAGACACCCACTGCAATTTATTATTTATTACTTTTAAAAAGCCTTTTAAAAATGCAAAACCTAACTCAATTAGTAGATGGATAAGAGTAGTTCTTAAAAATAGTGGCCTTGATACGTCCATATTTACTGCCCATAGTACACGGCATGCAGCCACATCCGCCGCGGCTCGCAAGGGAGTAAGTATGGATGTAATTAGGCTGGCAGCAGGATGGACTGACAAATCCAGAACATTTGCCAATTTTTATCAACGTCCTTTGATAAAAAAGTCCAATTTTGCCGAGGCTGTCTTGGGCTTGTAGTTTTAAAAACATGTATTATCTAGATAAGTTTAATGTTATTTATGCTTGTGTACTTAGTTTTAGGTTATAGAATTAACCCTTTTCTCGTTCTTTGTCATTTAATGTTTAACAATTCGTTTTGTTGCAAATTTTATTACATTCGCTTTTCCGAAAACAAGCTTTATATATTTACCAGTTGTTGCAAATTACTTTTAAACATCTACAGTATTCTTAATTACGAGACGAGGCGTAATATAATTGCGATCAAACGAACTTACCTATAGTGAAGTTCGATCTGAATTATATGAAGCCTCGTCGAAAGATAAGGCCCCTCCCAACCAGAGCCCTAGACATACAATTATAAATGCAAAATATAAATATATATATATATATATATATATATATATATATATATATATATATATATATATATATATATATATATATATATATATATATATATATACTATATATATATATATATATATATATATATATATATATATATATATACATATATATATATATATATATATATATATATATATATACACAGTAGAATTAGACATGTAAAAAAATTTTTTTTTTCTAATTTGTTTTCCTATATGCGGAAAAGTGGCTACATGTAAGGTTAATTTCATGTAAAAAAACTGAGCCTGATGTGATAATGTTTTCCGGTACCCCAAGCTCTTCTAAAATACGACTTTTATCGGAATAAATAAACATATAAATATTTACATTTTTATGCAGCTCTTCGCTTGTTATAAATCAAACAACCCAGAACTCACCACGAGGAGGTGGCTGCATGTCAGGTTTCACCCACCCACCCTCCTTAGCTGTTCCTGGCCCTTTAAATGAAGGTATTCAAAAAGTCAGTTTAGTCTCAAATTTTGGCAAAATTTCTCGGGAGCTATTCGACATCTAATAAATCCAATCTCTTGCCTCTGGTCCACAGATGATGAGGCTTCTGTCACTAACTGGACACATCTTTCTACAGCTTGGGAATGACCAGGGACATTTAAAAGTAACATTGGGTTAGGACCATTGAGATAATTTCTTTAAGTTCATTAACAGAAAATTGTTTTAGTTATTGGTGGCTCCAGTAACAACCGTTGATTGCCAGTTTATTAACTCAAAGTGCTCATTAGCTTCAAAATTGATCTTTGGTATTTGAAACTTTCGTATTTCGGTTCGACATGATTTCTAGTTTTTAAAATGCGCCTTAACCCCAGTTCTCGGATGTGAATACGCGAATCAGCAAGCATTGCTAACAATATGTTTTTCTGAATGGGCAAAATATCCATTAACTTAAATTATTTTGTCAACAATTTCTCTTGAATGGCATGGCATATATCGTGACCGTTTGATCAGGTTTAGTAAATGTTTTGGACCATCTTTAACTTCAGGACTCTTTAATCGAAAACCAGGTTAGACATAAACTTTCAAAATATATTCTGTTAAATACTTTAAATTATCAGAAAGGTTTGGTGTTGCCACATACAGGCGCAACACCCTATTGGCAGTAGTTATCCATCGTGAATGAGCCATGTTTCCAGGTTGTGTATTGAAAATCTGCCGGTACGTTTCCGTTCGATATAGATAAGCATATTTTATATAAATATTTTTTGATCCGTGCTTAACAATTGGAAATCGATTTTAGGAAGTGTAGTGGGAAATATTTTTGAAAAATCTGATCAGCGGCATATTTTCGCAAGATGGTAATTTCTTTCCGATTCCTTAGAAAACCCAAAGGGGCCAGTAGTTTCCCCATCCTTTGCTTCATTAAATGGCGCAAGGTAGTTCATTTGTGCAACATACAAATGAACCACTGCGAGTGGCCTTCCAATGTGAATTTCCAGCCTTCTAATTACACCGTTGTGAATTCCCGTATTTATAGCAGTTCCATCGCATCCAATAGCAACTAAGTTTGCTTGTAAAGTCCAATTGTTGCTGCAAAAACTGTATCATGTGACGGAAATTGCGTTTGCTGTGCCACATGGAACGGTTATATGACCAAAATCGTGGATCCTGGTTCTGAAACGAATACAATATGTTCTTCGATAAATTAATGCTTTTCTGTGGTTTTTATTCCCAATTAAAAAGCTGAGCCAGGGTATTATCTTTTCGTCCGTCGAAATATATCGCTTGTAAAAGGACTTCGTCTTGTTTAGCTGGGATGTAAGTGTTTCTTGTTCTTTTCTTTCCCTTCTTATCTTACTTCCCTATACATTATAGTGTCTTCTTTAGTTAACACTCCAATATCTTTTAAAACAGCAGATGCAATAATAGCATGGACCTATATCAGAAACACCCGTTCGATCACAGGCTTGTCTGAGACTTGGTAATTTTTGCATTTGCTTAGCACATTCACTACTTGCAGATAGCCTTCTGCTTTGCATTAGAGCTGTTATCACGTTCAACTATCTCTTTACCATCAGTGGCAACATCTAGTGGAGGGTAAGAGAGGGTTGAGAGGGGTAGCGATCTTATTTCTAGAATCTTTCGATGTAAGGATCGCTGAATGCTTTAATTGGCTACCGGATCAATAGAGCCGATAAACGTTTCCTCTCATTTCTTTGGTCTACTAAAAATTCTCTTTCTCTAACTTGCACTTTGTTTTTATACATTTACACAGAGAAAAAGTTCACTTGCAGGATGCAATATCAAAAGTTTTTTCTGCAGTGTCCTTAAATTCTTTTCTTTTAATATAAGAGCTCCATTCTCTCTGTTGCTATTTAAAGGTTTAAGTTTCATAATTTTCGTGATATTAGTCTTGCCCATATGTATATCTGTTGGTGCTTCTTTGAAATAAATTCTAGCAAATCGCTTTTAGCTCCGCTATCAAAAATGGCTGCAATGTTACTTAAGGCGGAGTTCTGCTTTATTTGGAGCAGCATTGGTAACGTTTGACGTATATAGGAATAATTCTTCATCACATCTGCATATGTTGGTAACACATGTTTCTTCAATGCGGACGGAGCCCCAAATACAGGGCATCAGTGTCTTTCCTAGTATTTGGCATATTTTCACAAAAGTTCGAATATCAAAATTCACGCTAAATAATACCAAAAAGGTAATTGAAACACAAATACGCGTTTAGAAATTAATTTTCCAACAAATATTAACTGCTTAAACACACGCACCCAACAACAGTCGCTGGAAAACTAGTCAAACCGGTTTCGGCGGTTCGTTTCTTGGCAGCCGGCAGCCAAAATTAGAAGTGGTGTGGGCACCGCTTAACGTTATCAATCGACTTAAGATTATGCAGGGAACTATAATTACTTAGTCCACCACTTTTCCGCATATAGGAGTTCAGGATATAAAAAGTCAGGTTTTTCACTCCCACCCTAATATAAAAATATAATATATATATATATATATATATATATATATATATATATATATATATATATATATATATATATATATATATATATATATATATATGTTTTTGTCGTAGGTTCTCACGAGTAAAACATGGTAACATTTTCTTTCGGTAACTCCGTGTGTGTTGTCCCCTGAAAAGGACAGGTTGTCAGTTGACGTTTCGATGAGATCACACTCATCTTCTTCTTGAACTTTCTCTGACGGTAGTCAGTTCAGTTTTGACTACCGTCAGAGAAAGTTCAAGAAGATGGAGTGATCTCATCGAAGCATTTCTTCAATCGCGACTCACAGTACCGAAAGAAAAACGTTACCATATATATATATATATATATATATATATATATATATATATATATATATATATATATATATATATATATATATATATATATATATATATATATATATATATATATATATATATATATATATATATATATATATATATATATATATATATATATATATATATATATATATATATATATATATATATATATATATATATATATATATATGTATATATATATATAATTATAAAAAACGATTCGCGAAAAAGTAAAGATTTCGGCTGGTTTGTAGTGGCCGATTTTTGTGGAGGTAAAGTGTATTAGTCGCCTACCTAATAAAATTTAAATATGGAATAATGTTCAGTTATCAATATTTTGTAATGTATTCTTTTCAGGTAATAAGATTATTAAATATTAAGGGCTCTTGTGTATAGCAACTGCTGCACAATTATTCGTAGAAAGGTTTTTACATATTTTTTTGTTATTGTAAACAAAATTATTTTATTTGACAAATAGCAAATTTAAAGATATTTTTAAATCAATACAATAATTATAGTCAGATAAAGAGATCTAAAAACATTAAACTGCTATGCATTTGCCCACTTTATGGGTAAATTAGCCACTGAAAATTTTTAAATACAACGATAAAAAAAAACTAAGACCTGTTTTAAAATATATTTAATTCAATAAAATTAAAGGTACCTAAAATTTAAAATAATTATTTTGAAAAAATTTATTAAAGTTTAGGGCAATTTTCCTGGCTAGTTTCGGTTAGTGAGTCGGTAGCGACTCCCTGACTTTCAAAAGCAGCTTTAGCAGCTGCTACGGTGGCTTGACTTGGCTGCCTCTCTCTTGTCAAAATCCAAGCAATCCCTAAAAAATAATATAAAATGGTTAAATTACAACAGGGAGGTGTTATAATTTAAAAAATGTTTGATATTTAAATATAGTCAAGGAGATACGCCGTCTTAATTAAAACTTTAAAACGAAATGCATAAAAATATCTGATATGCTTTTTCTCAAATTGAGTGGTTTTGTGGTAGTGGCAATTTATTTTCAAGACTTAATTACCAGGTCTAATTTCAAAATACTTAAAAAAAAACTTTCAACATTTTGACTCCATTTTTTCTGTTTTATAATAAAAAATTAAACCAGAAATTAGAAAACAATACGCAAATAAAGGTTTATTTATAGGTCATTTTATAGACAAAGGAAAAAAGGTAAAATATGTGTTTTTTTAAGAAAAGTCAAATATTTTTTTTTTTAATTAAATCAGTATTTTCGTAAATCAAAATAATCCTAACACAAAGGTACACGTGTTACAAAGGTCCATTTATCTTAAATAAGAGTAAAATCAAATATAAGCTGTGGAGTATACTAAAATTCTTTCCCAACATTTTAACAAAAATATTTTTGAGTATTTTGGGAAGAAAAATAAAAGATTAAAACGAAATTTACCAAGCTCTTTTTAAAAGCATTTTGCCTGTTTTATTGCCTACAACTTGATAGTTCAAAAGCAAGGCAGGATTCTTTTTCGGTGGGAAGGGGGAGTTACCAAGGATTTATGTGCGTTATCCTGCAGACTGGCAAGTACTCATGACAGATCCAAAATCCGAGCTCTTAAAACCACATACCCTATATAGGGTGGGATCCACGCACTTTGCACAGCAGACAGATGCGCGAAGTTGATATACCTAAGAGATCCCAAACCCTAAACTTTCAAAATCGTATACGGTATACACTACATGCAGAGGCATCCACGTCACTCGCGTATAGAGATACCCCGGCTCACGAGCTTTTTGACAGTGTTGACACATGAAACATGCTTTATTATACGGAGACTTGGCGCGTTATTAAAAGTAGGCTTTTTCTAAATAATGCATTTAATGTAAAAAAAGCAAATCATGGGTTTTTTCCATTATGTCTCCTCATTTTTACATCTGGTATATAATTGGGGAAAATAAAAAGCCGCTTTGCTAACCAGAACTAACCATGACCGACTAGAACTTAGGGCTTTTAAATTTGTGTAAATTATCCCTACATAGAAGTTATAAACACAATTTTTATAATTTTTAATATGGTAGAAGTATTTTTTTAAGTGTAATTGTATATTTTCAGGTTTTCTTTATAATACGTTGTTAAAATTTTGAATGAATGCCCTGCAGGATAGAGATTTATGGTTACCATAGGCCAGATAATAAATCTAAGATCTAAAATAACATGTTTTTTCATTATCTAAGTGAAAAATTATTAGTATTAAAGGGCATGTGGTTTCTAAAGTTTTGGGCTGCCCTTAAATATTTGTTTTGATCACCTATTTATTGTGAGCAAACCTGAATCTTTATGCGTGTACTTGTCTGCTCTGCAACGAACGTGGATCCTTACCCTATGGTGGGGGAGCTCTAACCCCGAAAAGAAAATTAAAAATTGGTTTAAAATTGAATAAATAACAGGTTATTTTTCTATAAATTAATGTTTATATAACAATTATAACCTTCGAGCATATACCTACTAGAGAAAGCTTGGCCGTGCGAACAAGCGTGCGAGAGGGAAAGAAAAATAGCAGTATAACCTTTCTCTCTTGCTTTACGTGCCTGAATGGAAAGTGGAAAGGAGTATATACTCCGCCCGCTCTGTGTGCGTGGTTAAGCGAAGTTTTGAAGAAGGTTATGCTGCTGACTCGCTCGCACGCTTATACGCGCGGCGAGCGGCAAGGCTGCCTCTAGCAGGTATATGCTTAAAGATTATTAATTATTATACATTAATTTGTGGAAAAGTAAATTGATACTTATTCAATTTAAAACCTATTTTTAGTTTCCCTTTGAAATAAATCGCTCGGAAATATATTAAAATTATTTAATATGAAAGTGATAAATAACAACTCTCGTTTTCAAGTCTGACAAAGCAAGCGCCAATTATTAGCAAGCGCAAATCGTTAATTGTTATGTGTTTTGCTTTGCTATGGAGCTGCAATTATTGTACTTACTGCCAGAAGAATTTCCTTTATAATTTCTACAAGAGAACACAGCAGCCCAATTTTTGTAGTCAGTGCCAAGCACATTGTAACCTGCACCATCTAAAAAATGTAAAAGTAGATTATATATATATATATATATATACAGTGTGTCCCTTAAGTTCGCACCATATGGGAAACTTTTTATTAATGAATTTACGAAAAAAGTTATTCTTCATAAAGTTCTGCATGGTCCAGAAACCTCAAATGCAACTATCAGATATTAAATTTTTTTCAGTCATATACAAGGTATATCAGAAAATATAATAATTTTGCTGAAGAATAAAGTACCTTTATTTTTGACAATATCGAAAATTTGTTATAAACAAAAGTTGATATGAACTAAAAACTACGTTAAAATATGCAATTACGTCCAATTATATGGAAAAATATTTTTCTTTTTTAACTACAATAACAATGCAAATGAAACTGTAGTTACGTGAAATCCAGGATGCATGATAAACAAATGATTTCTTGATAGCAAGAATTGTTTGACAGTGAATGTCAAATAAATTTGTTAACATGCCGGTGATATTTAGTGTGGAAGAAAAAATAGAAATTGTGTTAAATCGTTAGTGATAGTCCTCAAAAACTTATCGTGAAGCAGCTGAAATATTTGCTTTCAACAGACATCCAGGGAAAAATATACCATACATCAGTAATGAGAATTATGGGAAGAATTCAAATCATGTGGAATATTAATAATAAATTCTGACAATCGTCAAAAAAATCAGCAACAACTGAAGAGATGAAGTTAAATGTAATGCTGTCTGCAGTGGAAAAACCTAAATTGTCCCTGCGAAAAAGGCATCTTCGCTTCAAATAAAATTTGTAACAACATAACAATAAAATTCTTAAAGAGAACAAGTTTCATCCATATAAACCATAATTTATCATACTTTAAATCCTGGAACTACGACAGTCGACTAGAATTTTGTTTTCTTACCCAAAGAATTATTACGGGAAACAATTCAGGGTATTTCGAATATAATTAGAAATGTATTGAAAGGGAATTTTCTTCTACAACGGAAACCTATATTGTAAGAGAAGGTGGATACATTGAAGCAATAATTGAATTGATGATAAACTATTACACGCTTGTTACGCAATTTACATTATTAGTTCTGTGTAGTTGATAATTATTGTAAAACAAATAATTTTGTTATTTATCAATTATTTTTTAATGCATCATCAAGAAATAATGCAACGTAGGTTAACAGACGTAAAGGTTATCAAATATTTAACGAATAAAGAGATAACTGATTAAAGTTTTCGATATTTTCAAAAAAAATTACTTTACTGTTGAGGAAAATTCATATTTTCAATGACAAACTCGTATACGGCTGAAACAAAATTGATATCTGATGTTGTTTGTATTTTAAATTTAAAAATTTTTAAAGAAAGACTAACTTTTATTCGTAAAATTAATAATAAAAAAAGTTTCCAAATGAAATCAACTTAAAAAAATGTTAAAAATATAAAACTTGATGTTCATCATAGATAGGTGCAATTAGATATCTGAACTCTTATCAACTTTTCTTAATAACAATTTTCGATATTGTCAAAAATGAAGGTACTTTATTCTTCAACCGAAATTTAATATTTTCTGATTTACCTCGTAGACGACTTAAACAAATTAATATCTGATGGTTGCATTTTAGGTTTTGGACCATGCAGAACTTTTTATGAAGAATAACTTTTTTTCGTAAAATTAATAATAAAAAAAAGTTTCCCATATGAATTTTTTGAACTTAAGTGGACACACTGTATATATATATATATATATATATATATATATATATATATATATATATATATATATATATATATATATATATATATATATATATATATATATATATATATATATATATATATATATATATATATATATATATATATATATATATATGTATATATATATATATATATATATATATATATATATATATATATATATATATATATATATATATATAGTGTGTCCAAGATAAAGAACCCTTAGCATGGAAATCTCAGTACCTGTTGGAGATACGTCTTAGGTTAAATTAGAAAAAAGTTGTGTTATTTGAAGCTTATATACATGCCGTTTGGAAACTTGAAAAATTTTCATGGCCTGCTGAGATGTTTGGGCAAAAAGGGGAGGTGACAATATCGATTTTATTTTTATCTGACTTTATTTGAAGAGATATCAAAAAACTAGTAACACATTTTCATTGGCTTTTTTAAGGTACTACATGATGGTATTTTTAGATTTTATATCCGACGTCTCGTTTTCAAGAAACCATCATCAACTTTATTTTTTTATATGGCCCGAAAAAAAAAGTACGCCCTGTATCTGATTCCATTTTTTATAACAAATTTAACGATGTATCACATGCCATATTTTTTAGTTAAAAGAAAAATTGTATTTTTTCTATTTTAAAGGTATTTTTAAGTAGGCGTTGCAAACAAATGCTTTGACGTAAATACCTGTCACCGAGTCTGTCACATATTATTTAATATTATGGTAAAATAGTAATTGTCGTTGTTGTTACCCTGTTTGTCGAGTTGTTGCTTTTAGAGTAATTGTCGTTATTGTTACTGTTGTCGTTATTGTGTTTATTGTTGAATAGTTCATCTGTGTTGTTATCGTCGAATATGACGGGTGACCATAATATCAATGAAGAAAAGTTGTTTGCAAGTGGTATACACGGGCGTGTGAAGAAAATTTAAAATTTCCTTTAAAAATAATATGATTCCGACAAAGTACAATTCCACTAACAATGGTATGCTTCAACGGCCGAAATACGCATTTGCTGGGCTCAACAAAATCCGCGTGTTAAGAAAATATCAGAGACATCAAGAACGTTTTGAGTTTTAATATGTAGTGTGGAATTTTAGGAGCTAAAATACTGGGATGTTCTTTACCATAATTCATTAATTACCCAGAACGATACCTTCATTTATTTTAAATAATTTACTGGACTGTTTTAGATAATTTACCTCTGGTACAGATCAATAGCTGTTGGTTTCAAACAAGACGGTGCTCCTGCACATAATTTACAAGCAAGTTCAGAGTATGCCTGCAGCCAATTCCTGGGAAGTTGGAACCTTTAGTGAAGTGTCTTGGCGAGCGCGATCCCCGGATTAACTCCTGTGAATCTTCTTCGTATGGGGTTTTGTTAAAAACAAGTTTACCAATATTCTTTTGAATCTGAACACCAATGATTACAAATGTAACGGCCGCATATAACAGTATTACACTAGAGATGTTACGTGATGTTTTAAATTCTACAGTTAGAAGATTATACTTATGTTTAAAAAATAACAGAAACCTGTTTAAACACCTGCTTTAAATTAAATAAAAAATCCCCTAATTTCTTTATTTTTTTCGTTAGTTAAAATTTTTTTCATAATTCGCCTACTTAAAAATACCTTTAAAAAATAGAAAAAATGCAATTTTCTGTTTAACTAAAAAAAATATGGTATGTGATACATCGTTGAATTTATAATAAAAAATGGAATCAGATACAGGGTGTACTTTTTTTTCGGGCCATATAAAAAAATAAAGTTGATGATGGTTTCTTGAAAACGAAACGTCGGATATAAAATCTAAAAATACCATCATGAATTACCAAAAGTTTCTAAACCTCATGTAAATAAGTTTCAAAGAACACAACTTTTTCCTAATTTAACCTAAGATGTATCTTCAAGAGGTACTGAGATTCCCATGCGTAGGATCCTTATCTTGGACACTCTGTATATATTTTAATTATGAAACTTGCCTTCATTTGTGGGAAACACAACATTCAGTCTGCCTTCTGTACCGTTACCTAAGAGAGTGGCTGTTCCTTCAATCGACTGAGATGCTCCTGATCTAAAACATCACCTTAGGATGAGTCCATAAAAATATGCAATTGATAGAAAATTATTTATTCTTGTCGCTTTTCCTGAAAGTATTTTGTTCCCATTAATAATTGATGCATGAAGATATAGAATCTACGTAGCATCCTATTTAGAGTTCAATATACAGAGACCCTATTTTTTTAAATATTGCTTTCTGGCATACAACAATGACCAAGTATTAAGTTTGTTTAAACCTGCATTTGTTTAGTTGAGTACCGAATTGTATATACGATTTTATGTTATTCATTTTCCTGAATATAGTTAGATTTTGATGAGCTGTTTAAATACAAAAAAGGTCCTCTTCCAATCGTTTTTAATTTTTTGCAAAATCCAATAAAATTTAAAGTTTAAAATTGCAAAATTAGGGAACATGAAAATACATGTTAAGGCTCTTTCATATTGTCACTATTAAAATAAGATCTAAAAAACATTGTTTTTACTTTTCTGGCTATAAGATGCAGAAAATCTGATTTTAAAATTTTTGCAGATCTTCACGTTTAAGGACCCCTAGGTTAAATTATGTTTTTACAATAAAAATAAGTCATTGTTATAGTGGGTCATGAAAAAAAGTTTTATATTATTTTTAATACACCCCATTTTACCTATATTTTATAATTATTAAATAAAAACCAGATTATTATAACACTCTATTTATGTAAACTATAATTTACTACTCTTCTACTTAGTTCCCTATAAAATATTTCTCAGTAGTAAAATGGGTGATTTTCAAAATCGAAATATCTCAGAAAACACTTGACATAACTTTATCAATTTTTTTACAGGTAATTGGAATTTACGTACCAAATCTCATATCGTTATGCAGAACGAGAACGAAGTTATGATATGGGTATAATATGATAAAACGTTTCGTGTAATATACACACTGCGTACGTCAGGCCGTATTTGAGCCTGGCGCATAACTGTACGCCTACATAAATATAGGCCAACAATGACTGATGAAAAGTTAAATAATCTTTAACATTTGGTAATTGAATATAATATCACGAGATTTATTTTCTCTTAAGTGCAGAAGAAAAAAGTTTTTTTTTTAATTTTTATTGTCATATAATTACCTATAACTATTATAAGATCTAAAATTGTTACATTCATTGTTTTATTGGTTTTTTAGAAAAAAGTTAGAGTGTTTTAGAAATTTAGCTTCTCGGGGACTAAGTGGAACCTCAAAAATTTAGTCAGCCTAGGGCCCCAAAAAACCCCGATCCGTCACTGTTCAATTTTAAGTGACAAATAACAAATTTCTGCTAGCTAACCATAACATACCGGTATCACGTTGGTATAACAGCATAAC
Source organism: Listronotus oregonensis (assembly GCA_019359885.1). Taxonomy (NCBI): domain Eukaryota; kingdom Metazoa; phylum Arthropoda; class Insecta; order Coleoptera; family Curculionidae; genus Listronotus; species Listronotus oregonensis. The sequence goes on along the minus strand of JAHBCN010003471.1, from coordinate 39,993 downwards.
AACAAAAGCAGCACGATTTTATGATTTGGTGTTAAAGTACGGTCGGGTCGTTTTTCTCGCGCAGGTTTAACCAACGTTTTACTGAGAAAATGATATATCTCTTTTATTTGAATTTGAATATTAATCGTTTCTTTCGTGTTTTGTGTTTAAAAAAATAGCAAAAGCGCCACCAGGGAAAGATGTACTGCCGGGTAGTTATGCTGGAGATTATTTTATGGTTACCTTACAAAAATTTGTTTAAAGAGATTATCCTTGCAATTTTTGTTACAGCTATTAAGGGTATCGTTTAAATATATAAATTAAGTTATCGATCGCTATTGGTAAGTAATTATAAATGTGATAATTGAAACATTCAGGTTGATGTTCAAAGGCTTGAAATATTTTTGATAAACCTTATGATTTTTATTATATATATATATATATATATATATATATATATATATATATATATATATATATATATATATATATATATATATATATATATATATATATACTTACGTCTCATTTATAAAAACCCTATTTAATACATGAACAGTTCCATTACTGTTAAAAGTGTATGTCGCCAGGGCCCTGGTGTCACTTCGAAGAAAGGGAAAGTACCTTGCATATTCGTACCAGTTCCTGCGTACTAAAAAAATATATTTTGTAAGAAAATAAAAGATGACTTAATAAATAATAAAAAGCTGAAGGTATACTTTCAAGATTAGGGAAACCTTAAATAGTAAAAGAAAAATAACATAATATTAGTAATTTCAGAAGTATGTTTTAAAAAACAAGAATTGTAGCAATCTATAATATTTACGTAATTTAATTGTTTATAAGTTTTAAAATAGAGCCCTGAATACAATAAGTCGATGAAAAGAAAACTGCTATTTATCTCAAAAATCGTAAATGTAAACATCCTGTCTTGACTCTTAAGATAGAATGCTTGCTAATTTTGTATTTTCCTATAAATGAAATTTTCGTAAATGGAAAGGGGTTTTTTTAAGAATTTATAAATGTATTAAAATTTTTAAAGTATATAGGTTTATGTAAGTGGTACTTCTAATACTTGCTTCTGTTTTAAAGTTGACCCAAGTAAGGCAAACACATTTTTCTAAAAAAAAATTTGCCTAAGGAAGTCATCTAGAGTTTTTAAATAAAAAACAAAATAAATATTTGCTTGTTATAATTAATTATAAAAGCAGTTACAAAAAAAATTGTCGTAAACGCACAAAAAAAAAAAAGGTCCAATTACCTTAAATTGTTGTTTCGGATAACTAAAAATTCCTAATTTACAAAAAAATAATAACCAAAAGCAACAAATTATTTACTTAGATTTAGGTAAAAGGGAATAAATTTAAAACAATAAGATTAATAATTCAAATAACAATTAAAACATTTATATATTTGATATGATACCTAATTTTGGGGAAGGATCATACCAAAAAAAAAAAAATAAATAACCCTTTCCCGGGTGAGTAAATAAGTACAGTCTTTAAAATTTACCCCCAACTTTATTTAACGTTTAGGAAAAACATTTTAGTATAAAAGTTAAGTTGTTCAATGTTTATTAAAACTTCATTTCACCTATACAGGATGTTTCAGAAGGTGTGGACGTGGTTCTACTATTTATTTTAAATAAGTCCCCTATTTTTTATTTCAGATTTTCTTTTTTGAAATTTAAAAATATTTGTGTTAGCATACCCTATGTCTGACTTTAATGGTTTACATCGCAGAATGCAAAAAACTAAGCCTTATCATTATCACTATCATGCTATATAGCGATATTTATTCATTTCATCAATTAGTCTTGAAGTGTGACATATCCGTCAAATGACTTTCTTTCACACTGACATTAGTTTTATATCTGGTTAAATATTATTTAACTTGGTTATTTAAATAAGAAAGGAAAGACATTTATAAATTTTATGTTGGAATAATTATAATCAAAAGGGATTTAAAAGGGGAATATGGGCTGTGTTAGCTGTGAACAAGTTGTTACTAATTTAATCTTAACTAAATTTGGGGTAAATGTATTTTGACAGAGTCAAATTTCTAACTAATTTATAAAATCAACAAAATGGCGATATCGCACGATATTAATAAAGCTTAGGGCTTTTTGCTTTTTGATGTAACTATCAGAGCTGTCGCAATTATTTTTAAAAAAGTAATTCAATTATCAATTAAAACAAAAAAGTAATTGAATATTTTAGCAATAACTCTATTTAAATTACCACATTATTAAAACAATACACTAAACAAATAAAATATTTATTCTAATATGCATCATATTGCGTCACACTATTCAAACTGTTTTTCTCGGCAAGTTCAACATTAAATACTTTAAAAAAGTATTTCTTTTTATCATCCCCCCAAACATCACAGTTTTTTCCACAAAAAAAAAAAAAATGGTTGAAAGCATCAGTCAAAAATACTAAATTGGCGCAGAGGCGCGTTCGCCAGATTCAAACGGCCCTCGTGTTTCAAGATGCTTTTTTGGTTTTAAAAATTCCGCAGTTTTCTTTAAAAAAAGTATAAATTTTTTCCCATTAATTCAACTATTTATTGGGTAGTTAAATTTATTTCTAAGTAATTCAATTACTTTATAAGTAATGTAATTTAATTACTTAGGATTCTTAAAATCAATTACCAATTACAATTACATTATCCTTTTAACTGATAATCCAAATCCAAAAACCCTTTTTCCCGGAAAGTAATTATTTATTTTCAATCTAAAAAAGTAAATAGGGGTCCAATTTTTTTTAATTCAATAACGACAGCTCTGGTAACCATTAAAATGAGACATGGGTATGCTACAACAAAGTGTTTAGAATTTAAAAAAAAAAATACATCTAAAAAAAAAAAAATAGAAGTCATTTAAAATAAGATAGCAGGACCACGTCCAGATTTTTTTAAAACACCCTGTATAGAAGAAGGAAATTTTTTAAAAAAATATTGGAACCCACCAAACTTGTATTATACTGAACTCATTTTCCCAAACGTCAAATAACAAAGTTAATGGGGGGTTTCATTTTATTCAACACCCGGAATTTTAGCTGGTTTAAAGCAATTTTCGATTTTCACGAGGTCAGTGGAAAAATGCCAATAACGTCCGTGGTGGAAAACCCTCATTATTTCGAATGTACTTTTAAATATAATTTGCATGTTTTGGACTAAAACACTATTGACGGAACTGGAAAAATGAGTTAAACTTCTATATCCGCCCCGTATTACCTAGTAATTATGCTCTATAAAAGCCTTTGGGGTTTTCCAAAGACCTAGGTGTTTTGGAAATATTTATTTTTTTTCCAGTGCCGTGATTTCTAATTAAGTTTGTTATAAAATTATAGATTATGTCCATTTTGTAGATAAAATAAATGGATTTTTCCGACGGCCAAATTACCTTTTTTCATTTGTTATGTTGCATTTTAATTTAAATTTTACATTTTTAAAACAAATAAATTAAATTTCATAAGAAAACGCCTATTATATAACGCTTTTGCTCTGCATAAAAAAAACGAAATGTTTTTAAGGAGCATAAAAATTAGTATTGGAACTTAACTCCTGCTAAACTGTTTAGTATCATCTGCGCATTGTCAAACATCAAGGGCTAATTACTATATTAATTGTTCTTTAAAGTTTTACTAAATACTTTTTACGGTAAAAACCAAGATTAAACTTTTGTTTATTTTATAAACTTATAAAATGTTTAAGTTTATGTCTAACTAACTCAATCGAGCCACAAGATACGGGGTTATTTTAAATCTCTCTCTGTGAATGCAAAATATGCAAACAATTAAATATAAAAAAAAAAACTTTAATGGCATTGGTTTTTTTAAAAATTTTTAAAAAAAATTTAAGATTGTAAAACATTGATAGATTTTCATATATTATATTGTAACGAACGGAAAAGAATTTCAATTTTTAGAAAAAAATTTGGCTTTTTTTAAGTGGTGGAGATCTAAAACCCGGAAACCCGCGTAAATTGTTTTATCGGTAATCACCATTTTATTACGTGGTCGGATATGCGATTCAACAAAAATAATATTTGGCTTGAAAATATAAAACAATCATGGATTAAGATCTTTGAAATCTGGTTAAAAAACTGGTTTTGGTTAATTTTCAAAAACTTTTTAACCCCCCCGAGGCTCTTTAAGATAAATTCCCAAAGGGTGCGATATTACTTTTTAAATAAATATTTATTAATTAATAGTAGAAATGATAAAAGTAATTAAAACTTACAGCTGAGGCAAAAAATTCGACCACTTGTATATCGGGGACTGGTACAGGCATAAAACTTGACTATAAGCAATTTTACAAAGGTCAGAATAAAATCGTATATTTCATATTTTGTTAATTATTAATTTGCGTTTGGATGTTAAAAAATTACTAATTCTTTTAGTTAGTAAAGACTTTATATTGTTGGTTTATTTTGGTAAATTACAGAAGGGGAGGCCGGGGCCACATTAGCCAAAATTGGTTTCTATTAAAAATTGGGAAATGTTTTAACATTTATTTTTTTTTTATAATGTATGATCTAACTTTTAAGTATCAAATTTAACATAATTTAAAAAATAAAGAATATATTTTTAGAAATTTTTTTTGAAAAAGTGAGTTTAATTTTTACCTTGTTTGGGGGTAAGTATTACAGATGGAGCAACAATTAACCTTATGTGTTAGCCAACTGACAAGAACAAAAAGTATCTTAACATAAAATAAAAAGTAAACCCTTTTAAACCCATTTTAGAAAATCAAATTTTTTTGTTTATGTTTATTTAACATTTATAAAGGCCTATACCTATCTTCATTAATTTTTATGCTAATCAAACAACTCTCAAACTTTGATATTATACTTATACATCACGGGGAAGAGAATGGCTCATTTTCGCCTTAACTATGTATTTTTATAAATGATTACCAATTATAAAAAAAAATCAACGATTATTATAACAACAAAGTTGTGTATCCATTCGTAGTTATAAACCAATTCATAATTTAGGCAAGTGTATGATGTGGTATCACCTACACCCATATTGACCTGATGTATCTTTAATATAGGAGCTACTACAAACAATACAAACATATTTGTCTTCTTTGCAGTGACTGTATTTATCTAATAACCGTTTCTTCACCTTTTTTTTCTTTCTCTCTGTATTTTTTCCATCTCCTTTGGACTTACCTTTTCCTATCTGTTTTGGTCATTGTTCCCTTTTTTTGATCTTTTGCTGTAGTTTTCCTTTTTTAATTATCTCATGATGCACTTCTTCTTAAGAATTATTTTTGGTGTATGGCGGATTTTTGGCGTATGTAGTTTTTTATGACACACACAAAACCATATACCGATATACAAAAATTGTTGAAACACATCTTGCAACCTGGAAGCTATTTTTCATAGCTACAAGTACGCCAACATTCCTTCTATTTTTTTTTAAATAAAAATCTAAATTTAAACAGTAAATTTGCCTTATAATCGTGACAACTCCACTTAGTTAATTCAAATCATTCTTAAAAATTCCTCTTTACGAATCTAAAAATAACAAAAAAAAAGGAAGCCGTCCGTCGCTTTAAGGCAAATCGACATGCTTTCGTGAACCCGCAATTACGTATTTGCGAGACAAGGCATCCAATGAGAGCTTAGGCCCTTTGGTCCACGCAAAGGGTCAGGCGGTCGCGGAAAGTAGTAGGAACGTCTGAAAGTAAGTCATGCGCGCGTCAAGTAAATAGACCAATGAAATGGGTCTTGACAACCTTGGAGGTTAAAAAAAAGACGAATTTTAGTACCGCTATGTGTGCACTACGATAACTTAAAGCTGTTTTCTTATGTTGAAAGAAAAAAATCCTTAGCATTTTCAGGCAAACCGCCAAAATGTTATTTAAAAACCAAAAGAAAATTTCAGTTCTTCATCGTAGTTCAATACTACGTTCTTCGTGTTAGCACAATAAAATTGGCTATACATCTTTTTTGTAACCAATTTAAATTATAAAGGTTTAGTACAAGGTGTTCATTTCTTAGTTAGAAAAATTTTTTTAAATAATTATCTGTGTCAAATTTAAATTGAAGTTTTCTACATAAAATTAAAAAACAAAGTAAGGTGGGATTAAAATGATTATAAAAAATTTAAGCAGAGACTTTAGCTGGAGGGGGTTTATGAAAGTGATTTAGTGAATGGAATTGTAGTAGATTAGCTGCAAAGAAAAAGGTAATAGCTAAACTTGTTGAGAAGAAAGTTGGTTAATAATTCATACCGAGTGTCCAGAAATGGCAATTACCGGATGTCCCAAAAACGGTAAATAATTTCTAAATTTGACTTTAAACTTTTTAACTTTTATAGTGATAAAAAACAATGTTTAATTGTGTCGTATCTTCGATAGATTTACGCCTCATAGACTCCGGAACCTTTTCGGTTTTCTGGTAAAATTTTAAAAAAATTAGTTTGCTAACTTTAAGTGAATTTTTCTTCGATCTTTTTGAGTAAATTTTGTAATTTTTTTCATAAACTTTTTATTATATTAAGGTTTTTATAATTTTGTAAACAGCTGGTAGGTTTTTGTCATTAGATAATAAGTTACGTTTAAGTTTTCCAACCTCTTAACAAATTAATTAAGGCTATCAGTGCCTAGTAAATGGTAATTTTGAACCTTTCTTCTTTTTAAATTTTTTATAAAAGAAAAAACTAAATTCAAAAAATTGTCAAGGAAATTTTTTACTTTCTGGAAACTTTGAAATTATAAACATTGCTGTACGCCTATTGACTGAATCAAAAAATTGTGATGTAGTAATTTATATGTTTTTTGTAAATAAAAACTTGTGTTATTTTTTTTTATTCTGAATGGCCCTTCTACAGGGCGTCCAAACCTCAATTTGCACCTATTGGGTTTCAGGTTACATTTGGTCGGTAGCAGAGTTTGTCGGCAACTACTTATGGTTTCGGGTTTCTCCATTCCTTATTATAAAGAAAAGTCAGGTACCCGCTGTTAATAATAGCTTCCACATCTAGTTAGGTTTTAAATCTGACCCGACGATTTGTTAATTATAGCCCCAAATTACTCTTTTAGTGTTAAAAAGAAATAAAAAATATTAGTTTAAAGTTACGCTATTTAAGTAAAAAAAGCATTATTAGGTATAAAATACGTTCTGGAAAAAAACAAAACCCTAAATCTAACACCTAATACTTTAGGCGTAAATCAAAAAATTGTAAAAATTAAAATGTTCTTTTACCTTCCCCAAAAAATGTTTTCAGCACTTAGCTTACTCTCAAGGCTCCTTGGGCCAACCGGCTTTTCCCAAGCCTTGCAGCTTGGTTTAGTAAGCAAATTAAAGTACGCAATAGGAATAGTATGGGTTTTGGAGAAAACCGCTAGTTATTACTTACCTTTTTTAATTAAAACCCCCGACCTCCCCTTTTGGTTTTGATTTTAAAAGTATTATTTCATAATTATGTAACTAATGCGGCAGCACTTACTATCTGTCATAACTTACGGCTTGATAAACACATAAAAAACAACAAAATAGATTTAGTTGCTATAATAAAACATAAGCTTAAAGATTTAAAAATAAATTTGGTAATAATGTTTTTTAAAACCAATGATGGTATTTATGTATACGAAGTAAGTTTTTAAAGGCTGCCCACTTAATTAATAGTTTTAAATTATTACTTTTTTTTTTAAATCAGTTTGTGGTGTAAACACACATTTTTTTAAAATTTTAAATTTAATTTTACTTTTTTTAAAGTTACTAACCAAAAACAGACTTAGACATAGACACTGCATTAGCCCTTAGAATTTTTTAAAAATATAAAAATAATGTATTAAGAAAGAAAATTAAGCTGTTAAGACTTTTAAAGCGTCTTAGATTAGTTTTGATTAATATTTTCCTATTTTTGTTTTTTATTATTCATGGTTTCTTACATTTAATTTTTCCTAATTTAAATTTTTAGTATAAAAATTCCTTAATTAAAATAATAATAATAATAATAATAATGTGTTGGATTCAAATAAATTCGTAACTAGGCCTTCTAGTTTTCTCGCAGACTCAACACCAACAATTGAAAATCCGCCATCAGCAATTGTCGTGGAAAGTTCTGAAAAGGGTGTTCACGAAAAATCTCAAACCATTACAACAGACACTCCCAGCATTGGCTAACTTTAAAAGGGCCCAAATTTTGCGGACAAGCAACTTTACCAACATGAGAGTGCGCCGATCTCGCCGGGGGGGTGAAAAGTGCCCTAGATGGTGTAAAAAACTATTCTGCACCTGGTTCGGATGGGATCAACAACTACTGGTGGAAGAAATTCCCCAGTATACATCCCATTTAAACCAGAATCTTTGATTTTTGGCTCAACGAGGACACGCCAATTCCTGAGTGGTTTGTTGAAAGCCGAACCATATTGATACCAAAAAGGGCGATTTAAAACTACCCAAAAACTATAGACCGATCACTTGCCTCCCAAAACTTGCTACAAGGCTTTCACCAAATTTTTTATTCCCAGAACACTGCGTGCAGTTGTTCCCATACTCTCTGATGTAGGGGAGCAGCGAGGAGGAAAAAGAGGAATCAATGGTTACGCAGAAAATCTCCTTATCGATACATTAGACGATACTTAATCCAATACAAACGCAACCTTAATATGGCCTGGATTGACTCCGAAAAAGCGTGTGACACAACATCTCACGAAACTGTTGCATCTGCTTAAAGATCTTAAGGTTCCTCTTAACCTAATCCGATGCATTGAGCGACTGATGTCACTTTGGAAGTCAAAGTTCTCTATAACATCTGGAGCACAAAAAATTATTACCAAATTAAAAACCCCTTACGTTTAAGGAGGCATATTTCAGGGTGACTCACTCAGTCCTTTCTTTTTTATTTCGCTGCTTTATATGGATGACCTAAAACTGTGCCAACTAGCGGAGCGAGACCCCACAACAGTCTCTTAAAGTGGTTTACGAAAACTTAGAAAATTTTGGAAAAGGGTTTGAGCTCGACAAGTTTTCAAAACTTAAAAACTAAATAAGGGGGTAGGGTAACGATTTAAAACTGACCAGCTTGCCGATAGCGCTTACTCCGCCCTTTACAAAACAACGAGAATTATCGATATTTAGGAATCGACGAAAACCGGACTCAAGATGTTAAATGAATTATTTGGAATAAAAAAGGTCCTTGCTACCAACATGCTTTGCAGTGTCTGTTTCTTTTCTCTTTTGAGTGGTTAAGTGGACGCAGGGGGAACTGCGCGAGCTGGACGTCACACACGAAAAATGATGCATCTTCACCATAGCATCCACCCGCGCTCATCAACTTCCCGTATTTACCTCCCACGCCACCAGGGAGGTCGTGGCCTTTTAAGCTTAGAGTACGATCGACTGGTTTTGAGTCTTGCTTGTCAAGTTGCCAATAGTACTAATCCACTGATGCAACTAGTAAGAGCACACGAAATAGCTAATGTTGGAGCGTTTTTATTCAAGGCAGCAGAGCGAGCAATAGATCCAAAAGACCACCAGTCACTTGTAAGACTTGAGTCTAAAGCCGTAAGAACTGCAGTTAAAAGAGCAGAGCAGCAGGTGCTTTTAGAAGATCACATTAATAAGCCGCAACACGGAGTATTTTACCGAAACATAGAAAGACTCAATCTATCTCGAAACCTCACGTTTGGGTTTTTAAAATCTGCTGAGCTCAAGTCTGAGACCGAGGATTTCCTACTAGCATTCCAGGATGGGGTAATAAACAAATTGGTATACCGAAGCCAGTTTTCTAACATTCCTGATATTGCTTGTCGAGCTTGTCGACAGCAACCCGAAACACTAATGCATTTATTGTTAGCTTGTCCAGTGCTTGCTGTAAGTGGTTACATCCACCGACATAACGATTCGCTTCGGGTACTTTATTATCACCTCAGACATTATTACTGCAACGACGAAACAGCAATTTTGCCATTTGCTCCCGGCGATATCGAGGCAGTAGTGGAAAATGACAACTGTCGCATATATTGGAATTATGCATTCCCAACTACGCGCCAATAAACCTGATATCGTTCTCCTTGATAAAAGGAATAACTCTATCTATGTGATTGAGTTCTCCGCCCCAGCGGAAAGTAACATTGATATAAAGGAACGGGAGAAACGAGCCAAATATCAGGATCTACTTGGCGAACTTCGGAGTCTCTATCCGGAGTATAACGAGTGATTGGTTGTCCTGATTGTCGGCGTTTTGGAGGGGCATAAAGGAAAATGTGTTGGGGAAGCTGAAGTGTATACCCACATGTCAACATTCACCCTAACAACTGGTGATGAAAATGCAGAAATCTGTTGTCCTTGGGTCCCTTCATTTACTGAGGCAAATTAATTTGGCCGAAGATCACTGACCGAGCGGACGCGAGGAGTGGTCTTCGATACGGATGGCCTTCCGCATGACGCCCTATGGGGTCGGAGCCATGGAATACGTCATGTCGGATCTTTCTAAATAATGTGTTGGATTCCTTATAATTAAAAAAATTGCACTTGATTCGGCACATATAACGATTAGCCTACTGAATAAAACAAAAAGATAATTTTAAGGATACTTGTATCCAAAAAAATATATATTGTACTTGTAACTTAATGGCTTAAAAATCATGTAAAATAAAAGTTAAGAAAATGGGTTAATGGTAGCAAAAAATAAATAAATGTTTAAACTAGATTTAAAACCCTAGTAATTGTCTTATGTTTTAATATTAGCATCTAAAGTAATTATAAACATAAACGATAAACGGTAAAAAATTTAGGAAGACAGTCTAGTAGTTTGTGAAGTACCTACAAAACAATTATTCCTAGGCAGATTTTGATAAGATTTGTTAATTTTTTCAAATTTAAACAAAATTATATTATTTAAGTAACGTTAATTTAAAAATTATTTTAGTATATATAAATGAACGCAATAGACACTTATTTAAATCTAACACCTCTTTTAATAAGTGCTGTAAATTAAAGGGTTCTATTCCACATCAAATTGCTAAGCTTTTAGCCACTTTATTTTTAAATTAACCAATAAAAGTTTTTAAATACAAAGATAAGAAAAAGTAAATAAGTCTTGTTTTATAATATATTTAATACAATAGAAATGTGTAGTTACTCAAAACATGAAAGATTTATTATGCGGAAATTAATTAAAGTTTAGAGCAGTTTTCCTGGCTAGTTTTGGTTAGTATGTTGGTATCAACTCCCTGACTTTCAAACGCAGCTGTGGCAGCAGCTACGGTGGCTTCACTTGGCTGCTGTTCTCTTGTCAAAAGCCAAGCAAACCCTAAAAAAATATATAACATTTTTGATTTTCTACGAAAGCTATTTATGAATTAAAAGTATTCAATAAAATTATAATTTTGATTGCAATGTCCTTTAAAAATACTAACGGTACAAAACTAATAAGTTAAAGATTAAAGAAACATTTATAATAATAACTGGCAGGTATCTATCCAAATTTAAACTTAAAAATGTAATATCTCGCTTTTTTCAATTTTTAGTGGTTTTTAGTAACAGCCATTTTATTTTCTGAGTGACTCCTTTTATTTGTTATATAATAAAAAATTACCCATTTATTTGTAAAGCAATATCCAGATAAAGTTTTTTTTATTTAGTGGTCATTTTATCGACAAAGGATAAAATATTAAATATTTACATTTTTAAAAAAACGTAATTAATCTTTTGTAAATAAATTAATATTCCTAAAAAATAAAATAATCTTTAAAATGTGTACATATGTTACAACTAAGGTCAAGAACATTTATCCCAAATAAGAGCAACGCTAAATTTAACCGGGTTGATTTGAAAATTTTTAAGAAGATACTATGTCCAAATTTAAACTTAGAAATGGAATACTCCAAAAAATTATCTGGTTCGCTTTTGCTCAATTTTTAGTGGTTTTTAGTAACAGCCATTTTATTTTCTAATTAAATGCATTTTTTGTTATATAATAAAAAATTTAAACCATTTAATTATAAAGCAATATTCAGATAAGTTTTTTTATTTAATGGTCATTTTATCGACAAAGGATAAAATATGAAATATTTACATTCTTAAGAAAAGTTAATTAATTTTGTTAAATAAATTAATTTTTTAAAAAACAAAAATAATCTTTGAAAATGTGTACACATGTTACAACTAAGGTCAAGAAGATTTATCCCATATAAGAGCAACGATAAATTTAGGCGGTTGAGTATACTAAAATTATTATCTAATTTTTTACCAAAATATTTTTACTGATTAGGGGTATTGTATAATAAAATGTAAAAGATTTGTCTGTTTATTTAGGAAGAAAAATAAAAGTCTAAAATCTGTCAAGCTGTTTTTGTTTTATCATCATAGGTAGAGCCTTTGTTACCATTTAAAAGCATTAATTTGGAGATGTACAGAACCATTTGACTAAATCATTATTTAAGGGAAAAGTATATCCTTAAGGGCTAAATATACGTTGTGATTTTTTTTAGCAAAAATTAATAAACCAATTTTATTCAGTGGCATGCAATGAAACCGTTTTTTTTTTTTTTTCTCAAAAACCAAGTGAGATACAAAAAAAATATAAAAGGTGAAGAAGTTGTATCTTTAGACGCTTAATCAAACAGCAAATATTAAAATTGCAAATAGGGCAGTGGCGTACATTTTTTTGCCAATTTTATTCGCTAAGATGCCGCCCGGGACGCCACTGGAGCTTATAATTTTAATCTATTTAGGGCTAAATTAGCCTCTTAATACAATAAATAATTTTGCCAAATTTCAAAAGAATCGAATGAATATTTTTTTAAAAATATTAATAAAAAAATAATATTTTTAAAAATCACCCTGTATCTTGAAAACTGTGCATTTTCGGACCCATGTTTATAGAAACTTTTTCTCGTATTTTTTAACAAGGAATCGCCCATTACAATATCTCTGTCTATTTTTCGAACACCCTGTATAGGATACAGACTTTTTAATTTAAAGATTTATTTGCTTGAATTTAACTAGAAACAAAAGTAGGGGTGGATTTACGCAAAGGCTGAGTAGGCTGAAGCCTAGGGTGGCAAATATTATGGGCGGCAAATTCACGAATAATTTAAAAAAATGTAATCGTAAATTTTAATGATATAATTAATGATTTTGCAGAAAAAAAGGTCAAAAGAATGTTAGTATAGGGTTTTGCCTATAATTAAAAATATTACATAGTTCAAAATTTATGTTTTACCATTTTAATTTGTATTTTGTTTCTTAATATGAATAATGAACTGTAATAATATTTGGTAAAAAAGTGTCCCTAATTGAGATTTTTGGATTTAACAACAAAATTAATAGAATTGTGGAAGGTTTGCCGATGGCTTATCGCCATTTTTGGCTAACCTTTTTATGGTAGATTTTGAACATAACTTGTTATTTAAAAACACTAGTCCGCTATTAATATAAAATTTTAATTTTTGACGAAGATATGTGGATGACATTTTTGTAATTTGAACGGGTTTACATCTAAGTTAAATTCATTTTTAAATCTTTAAAACTCCCATCATAACAACATTTTATTTACCATAAAAATCGAATGAAATAATACACTAAATTTTATAGACCTTTCTATTACTCGAAATACAAATAAAATAACTTAATAAATTTTTAGAAAATCAACCCAGACAAATCACACTATTTCTTCTGATTTAAATCATCACATTTAGCACAAAATAGCTGCTTTTCATTCCTTAATTCATCGACTCTTCTTTATCCCCATTTTGCCTAGAAATTTTATTAATGAAAGAAATATTATTAACCAAATTGCAAAAAGTAAGGGTTACTCTAAAATGTTAATAAACAAACTAATTAATAAAACGTTTATCAAAGCTACAAGGAAGATAATCAACAGTAGGGATGAGTCAATTTCACCTTGGCAACCTCCTAGATACATTAAATAAACGGGGAGCTGGAGCCGAAAAATCATTGTCATCAGTAATATGGAATTTTTCCCGTAAAACATGTTTATTTAGTATTGTTAATTATGTTTCCGCACAGGCTGACAACCTGTTGGATATAGGGAGGAGCAACAAGGGGTGAAAAAGCAAAATTTAGGGAAAAAATCGTCTTTGAAAATATGCTTCAAAATTTTCCCAGGTGAAGGTCTTAACCCCCTTAGCTGAAATCCCAAGGAGCTGACAGCTAGGTGGATACAAAGGGGTGGCGGATAAGGGTAAAGAAGGTAAAAATTTAGGCAAAAAATCGTCATCGATAATATGTCAGCCATTTTGACCACTTAAAATTGAACCCCTAAGGTGTCTAAACCCAAAAGGGCTTGGGCAGTAACACGGGGTCAAATTATCCCGAGCGCTTTCCTTATAAAGGGTGTTTTTTAATTAAATGTCAATATTTAAAGAGGCAATTTTTGGGTTCATTTTAAGAAAAAAAACTTCATATGAATGTTTGTTTTAAACGTCCTAAGTTTTGAGATACAGGGTGGTAAAATTTTCAAAAATAAATCATTTATTATTATTATCAGTAATAACACTTTAGATATTTTAATAAAATTTGGCATACATCTACTATGTATTAAGAGCATTTTTAAGTGTACTATTTTTTTTATTTCCACCAGTGGCGTTCATAAGGAATTTGACCTGCCTATTTTGGCAAATATTGATGGTACGTCACTAATTTCTTCTAAAATAAAAAATAATTTTAAAATCCTCAATCATTTATAAGCAAAGTTAATCACTTGATTTTTTTCCATTCGATGCGTGGTTTTCGCTTACAAAAATAAACACCATTTCTCTGCATGATCATCACAATATCGGTAAACAATATTACCATGCAAGGAAACATCTAGATTTTATTTTTCTAGGTGAAAACCGTGTGTCGAACTAAAAAGATTATGAACAGATTTGACCTCTTGCTTTTTTTTAGTCCAAGGCACGGTTTTCACCTAGAAAAATTAAATTTAGATATTTCTCTGCTTGGTAATATTGTTTTCCGATATTGTTATGATCATGCAAATAAATGATTTTTATTTTTTTAAGTGAAAACCGTGCATCGAATTGAAAAAAAAAATCAAATGATCAACTTTGCCTGACTGGGGATTACAAAAATATTTTTTATTTTAAGAGAAATTAGTGACATACCATCAATATTTGCCAAAAACTAGATCAAATTCCTTACACTGGAGAAAATAAAAAATGACTACATAAAAATGCCTCTGATACATAGTAAATGTATGCCAAATTTTATTAAAATATCTAAAGTGGTATTATGATTTATTTTAAAAAATTTTACCACCCTGTATCTCAGGACGTTTGGGACAAAAGTTTATATGAAGCTTTTTTTTTTTAAGTGGACCCAAACATTGCCCCCTTAAATATTGACATTAAATTAACACCCTGTATAAAGTAATCGCTCGGGATAATTTGACCCCGTTTTACTGCCCTCGGTATCCACCTAACTGTCAGCCCTTTTGGATTTAGACACCTTAGGGGTTCAATTTTAGGACCTTTAAATGGAAAAATTTTGAAGCATATTTTCGATGACGATTTTTTTCCCAAAAATTTTGCACTTTCACCCCTTGTTGCTACCCCCTGTATCCAACATGTTGTCAGCTTGCGCGGGAACATAATTGACAATACTAAATGAACATGTTTTACGGGAAAAACTCCATATTACTGATGACGATGATTTTTCGGCTCCAGCTCTTAGACCAAAATTGACTTATTTAAAAAATATTTCACCTAAAATTGGTAATGTGTTAAGGATATTTTAAAAAATGTATGTGTGGTTTATAGTTCTATATTAAACTTAAAGCATTCAAAAATGGGCAGTTTACAGACTGAACTTTGATGATTGTAACTCACAAGATGTGAGGGAGAACTTTCAAAACAATAATACCAGCATACCTAAATTTGCAAAAATCTCCTAACGTTAACGGATCAGCCTTTGGGGTCCACTTAAAAGAATTAAAACATAATTTTAATATTAAGGAAAACATTAAAATGCTACATAATATTTTAAATAACAAAAAAATTAATGTTTCAGGAAACAAAGTTAGCTATATATGGAAACGTTACTAGCCTGAATAAAGCCATTGGTAGAAAATATCTAGAGACAGCACTGTAGCTGCTGTCACGCTTTTGCAATTGGAAGAATTACCAAGTGCTCACGATAAGTGCATTTACTTTTTGTTGGATATATTTTTATCAACGTATTGACGAACTGTCACTGTTTTATTATCAGAACGATAGTTTTCCAACACAGCCTGTATATTTAAAAGGAACAACTCTACGAAAAAACATGTACAAATATTTTTTACGAAAATATTATTAGCTGCAGTTTTCTTTATAACTATTTTCCTTGAAAAGTTAATAACCTTTAATAATCTATAATTTATTCCATTTTACCCTCACTTAAAAAACTTACGTTTCAAATCAAGAGTAATTTTCAGGGTTTGTTAAGGGCATCAAAATAAAGATATCTATAAAAATCCAGCCCGGTTGGAATTTTTAGAAGTCAAAATGTCCATTTATTGGGTTCTAATGCCTTCATACAACAATAATACGCAATATTCAGGGTTTTTGAAGAATTTAAATTTTAAAACTATTTTTAATTTCCTTTTAAACTGATTGGCTCAGAATCATATAGAAGTTTGCTTATCGTAAATTGTCATATATATTCCTTTTTTGTCAAAGAAACGCATTATATGTACTTACTTGCCGAAACAAGTCCTTCTAGATCTCTACAAGAGAAGACAGCAGCCCAGTTTTTGTAGTCAGTACCAAGCACATTGTACACTGCACCACCTAAAATACATAATTATATTTTTAAATGCTTAATTACAAGAAAATAATCAACTGTTGTAAGAAAATATTTAAACTAGTATATGTAGTTTCTGTAAAAATATTATTGTTCATAAAACTTGCCTCCGGAAGGAACAGAAGGGAACACAACATTTAGTCTGCCTTCTGTACCATTACCTAAGAGTGTAGCAGTCCCTTCAATCGACTGAGGTGCTCCTGATCTAAAACAGTAAATTAAAATATGTCTAAAAAAATATACAATTCACGGAAAATTATTTTATAAGATTTCCTGCCAGATTTTCTCCCAAACTAAAATTAGTGCATAAAGATATCGAACCAAGCCGGCGCGGCGTCCGTTTTAAAATAAAATACACTGAGATCCTAAATTTATAAAAATATTGCTCCGCAGCATAAAATAACTGATGAAGTATTACTTTGCAGTGGCGGCTCCTCCATTGGGTTATTTGGTCAATGACCTCCCAATATTTTTGACTAATATTTCCGAACAAGAACATAATAATGATATAAATGAAAAAATATATATATTTTTAATCTTTTAAACTTTTCTTTATTATTCTATCATAGCATATAAACTCGTTGGTCGATTACTGGATTCCACAAGCTTGGCGCAGCGATCTCCAGATCGGTGGTTTCGTTTGTTCGCCAAAAACCGGGCTGCCTGCCTTCATTGACTGCATTGCTTTGAACGGAGCCGAGTCGAGTTTTTCCGATCAATTTACGATTGGGCGATTTTGGCTGCCTTCCAAAGCAGTGTAATCGCATGATCTGGGTCAACAGCCGCGAAGAGGAAAATTACGCATTACGTGTTTGTTTGTTATACGGTTATTATATAACGGATTATATACGATTTTAGGAATTTATTTTTTGTTTGTGTATGTTTTTGTAATGTAAATTCAGAAACAGTGCATTTGTTGACAATTTTGTGTACATTACCGATGACAACTGTAGAGAGCGAGAGATGCTAGATAATAGAATAAAGACATTTTTACGCAACACAATGGGGGAAGGTAGACTCTCTGCGTTGGCCATGTTAAGTATTGAAAGGGCCTTTATAAATTATATTGTAAATTACAATGAAGAAGAAATTAATCAATTTGCAAGTGCCAAAGACAGAAGGATTGAACTAAAATTTATGACTATATAGGTAAGTTAAGTAACCCTTTTTATTTTTATTATATAAATATGCTTATTTTACACCTATAAGTTGCCGTCATACCTCTGGCATAGCGATATTACTTACTGTCGGGTGTGAGATTTTTTTTTAGAATATGTTTACAATTTTTCTGTTTAAACCAGATGTCGATGCATATTATTTGTTATATTGTTATGTTTTTTAATAAATATAAATATAATTCTTTAAATAAAATAATCTTGCTAAATCATTTATTTTTCAATTTTCTTTCTTGTTTTTTCTTTGGAGTAAACGTCTGTGTGAAATGAAATGCCTAAAATTGTTTTTTTTTTTAACTAAAAATCAGTTAAGCCATATGCATTTGAAATTGTAACTAATGGCCTCCCCGAAAGATTGACCACGAGCCGCCACTGTTACTTTGGGATTTTATAGCATTACTAATGTACAAAGTTGGGTAGGAATCAAATCCTTTTGGAGTCGAATCCTTTTGGAATCGAATTCAGAAATCGATTCCTTTTTAAGGATCCGAAGGCTGGAATCGATTACTTTTTAAAAATAGGATCCGTAATCCGGATTTGTTATATAATTTTAAAAGGATCCGGAAACGATTCCTTTTTGGAAGGATCTAATTCCAAAAGGAAATCGATTTCTTATATTTCTAATTTGAGACAATTGCCAAAATCCGCCATTTTGAACACGTCATTTCACATTTGTAAATTTTCACCCAATATTCTTAATTACTAAATTTTTACCTAGTCCCCCTAAAATCCTCATATCCCGAATCCGAGGCAAATTGGTTTATAAATGCCAAAATCCATTTTAAATCTTTCAATTTAAATTTCCAAATATTTACCTAAGATTCTTAATCAGCATCACATTGATTTTCAGAAATTAAGATAAGGAATTTTAAAATATCTGCTCATTAGAATCTTGAAATAAGGAAACACACCTAACATGTGATTTTTAACTAAAATATGTTGTTTTTTAGGTCCGGAGAAACAACATTTAAATGAAACATTTTTTGTTATTAACCATAGAGTGTGGTATCCAAAAACGAGCATACATTTTGCTTGCATTTATGTTAAAAGTTCTGATTGCTTGATCTTATATTTTTTGTTATCCTTGAGATAACCCTGAGGGACTTTTAAATGGGCCATTTAATTATTTATATTCAGGGTGTCATCCAAAACTGAATTTAAAATTTGAATTCATTTTTATATTTTGTAGATAATTTATTAAACGGTACTGGTAAAACTTCCTGTAAAATTACAATAATACATTTATAAGTCGCTTGAGGTTATCTCAAGAATGACATTTAAAAACCTTATAAAAATCTAGCATCACAAGTTTTAAAATACAGTTTAAAAAATATTCCATTTAAGGGTGGATTCATGTTGATTCCAGAAATAACATATTCAAATTTAAAGGATATTTACCAAGAACTAATTTGGCTAGGACTTACTGCACTTCAAAATAAGGCTAAAATTACATATCGTGGCTCGGGCTCCTTGCTAAAATCTTTGACGCTTGAATTAACTGGATTATGTAGTATTATTTGTATCGTAGTTACCATTTGTAATTATAAAAACTAAAGATAATCCGAATTCGTGATCCGATAAATAGGAATCAATTCCCTAAATTGAGTATTAGTGATTCGATTCCTTTACGAGGATCCGGATCCGTGAATCGATTTTTTTTTAAAAGAGCTCTGCCAATGTATTATGTTTAAACCTGCATTTATTTAGTTAAGTATCGTATTATATTCGGGATTTGACAGAGATACATTTTTCTTAAATATAATTAAGTTTTAATAAGTTGTTTAAATACTAAAAAAAAATTACACCTAAATTCTCTTTTGATTTTTTTTAGTTTTACAAAAGACAATTAAATTTATTTAAAAATTTTGGAATTAGCCAAATAACATATTAAATTTTTCTCGAATTGATATTCATACTTTTAAAAATCTAAAGAAAATATTTTTGAAAATTCGTTTACAATATTGGATCCCCTGTTTTGAATTTTGCAAATCTTCGAATTAATACTCAACTACCCCCTAAAACTCCATTAACCAAATTTTGCGTAAATTGGCTAATTTTTTAAAAAATAATTATTTCTAAGAATTATTTTGAGGTGAGAAAAACGCCACTTGACACATCAATTCTGATAATAGATTGTCATTTTTCACGGTCTTTTTTTTAATGAATATACATTTGGAAATTTAAAAACAAATTTTTTGTATTTTGCTGGTATTTCTTAGTAAATTTTTGGATGATAAGACCTGTTTCCTGAGGTTTAGGAAGTTTCTGTTATGTGCTTAATTTTAACTCCGGGTTCGTGCTCTGAAGAAAAAATGTCTTCGAAATATAGTACATTTATCGCATGTTCCGTTAACTTATTAAAATTTACTCCCAAAAAACGAAAGTTGTAATTCATAAAAATAAAATATTTTGTTTGTTGTTGTCTGTCCGGTAGCGTAGTGGTCAGAGCCTCGGCTCGCCGCGACCCCTCGAGCAGGTTTTTTAATTTATCTTTTTCCTGCCCTAAAAACCACATACAAATTACAAAATTATAGTAGACTTCAACACACCTTTTTTTTAACCCAACTTTGGGAACAAGCAATGTAATAGCTTTTGTATGGTCACACCGGTAGAAGCTGAAATAAAAAGATCCAAACAACTCTATGCTACCCACGGGCTCCATCTCGCCCCCGCCCAGTTCTTATCTGGCCGGCATTCTCTCTTTCAAGACCTGGAAAGGTAAAAGAAAGAGTGCAAAGAATACATTTTATGTATTATACGTAGTACACTAATCTTTGATTTTATTTTAAAGAAATTAAATTTATTTAAAAATTTTAATTAGCCAAATAACATATTAAATTTTCGATTGATATTCATATTTTAAATTGAAATATTTTTGAAAATTCGTTTCAATATTGGATCCCCTGTTTTGAATTTTGCAATTTCGAATTAATACTCAACTACCCCTAAAACTCCATTAACCAAATTTGGTAAATTGTAATTTTTTAAAAATAATTATTTCAGAATTATTTGAGGTGAGAAAACGCCACTGACACATCAATTCTGATAATAGATTGTCATTTTCAGTCTTTTTAATGAATATACATTTGGAAATTTAAAAACAATTTTTGTATTTTGCGGTATTCTTAGTAATTTGGTTTGGCATAAGACCTGTTTCCTGAGGTTTAGAAGTTTCTGTTATGTGTAATTTTAACTCCGGGTTCGTGCTCTGGAAAATGTTCGAAATATAGTACATTTATCGCATGTTCCGTTAACTTATTAAAATTTACTCCCAAAAAACGAAAGTTGTAATTCATAAAAATAAAATATTTTGTTAAATAGTTTTTTACTAGTAGAGACTTAAATTCAAAAATTATGGCAAGTACAATTATTTCTAGCCATAAAAGGTTTTAAGATGTCACACTTCATTTTTAGTTATTTTTACTTTTATCTTAATTGCCTAGTTTAAAGCATAAACATAGACAAAATGTACAATTTTCAAGTCCTGATTCAAGTATTGGATAATAAATAAGTCAATAGCATGTTTGACGCTGATTGCTGATTAGATAAGACAAATACCTGCTGTAATAAAAATTACGTTAAAAATAATGAGGCCAGTTTAAATAACAGTAAATATTTACTTATAAATTATAGGTTAGAGATATTTAAAGCAGTAATCGACAGATTAGAAAATTAGCAGTTTAAAAATTTTATTATAAGTGGTAAATATGTTCTATAGTTTTGTGGCGGGTTCATGTTTCAGTATGTTTTCTGGGACCTTTTTGGTCTAGGTCCCGGGGTATAACGAGCTGAGCCTACTCAGCCCTATTGATCCCTATGAACTTGCAGATCGCCTGCAACAAAAAACAAGGAAAACCCCAAAAAATCAAAAATACTAATCTACGTTTCGGTGGCAAGTCGGCCACCGTTGTCAAGATGAAATTAAAATAAAAAATTAAACTAAATTTTAAGAAATTTTGCTAAAACTAAGAAAATTCTGATACCTTTTTACTTTTTTATGACATTTTGTCTTAAATGACGTTAGGTTATTTGACTGGTATATTTATAGTATTTAAAAAGACAAAAAGGTGGTATATGGTGTGGTTAGTTAGACAGATTTTTGATTTGTGAAATTCTGTGTTTCTAATTTATGTTCTATGTTCTTTTATGCGTTTGGCTAATGATCTGGAACTTTTACCTGTATAAAATGCATTACATTCACAAGGGATCTTATAAATAACATTTTTTGTGTGGGACCTGGACCGAATTTTCCAAAAAGTAGTAAGGCGAGTATCCCAAAGAAAACATACTAAAATATAAGTCGTAAAATTTTGTCAGAAAAAAATATTTTGACATTTTTTTGTGTCAACTATTTTTTAAAAATGTCTATTACTAACTTATCAATCGAAATTGCTAAACGTCTTTCAGGTAACTTTCAACAGCGCTAAAAATATTAAAAGACTTGAATTATTATGGTAAATCTTATAATTTATATGATTATGTTTCTTGCGAAATACTTACAACTCACTTATATCCTTGTTTAAGACATTAACAGTTCCATTACTGTTTAGAGAGTATGTGGCCGAATTACATTTGGTTCCAATTTCAAAGATGGCAAAGTACCTTGAATATTCGTACCAGTTCCCTAGGTACTAAAAAAACATAATTTTTAAAAAGCCTAAAGATACCTAATGTATGGATAAGTTTAGTTAGAGTTATACTTCTAATAATAATAAATCCCTAATAGGCAATAACAAATAAATGAAATAAAATCGATTTTCTTTTGGACATGCGTTTTTCAGAAGACGAAAATTGCAACAATGCTTCTAACACTTATGTGATTTATGTCATCTTTTATAGGTTCGCGAATAAGCGCCCCAAAATAACGTTGGCTATAACCTTATAGTTGTTTTAAGAACTTAAATTTCTAGTTGAGAGAAAATCATTAAAAGCATTTTTTCATGTTCGAGCGACCACCTGACGTACAAAGCACTACATTATAGTCAGCTGATTGTTTTTCTTTCTTTAAGATATTGGATTAGCTACAATTTAACAAGTTTTTAGTTGGAAGGAAATGAGTGAATATGCCGGGTGGTGCATCGTCGGGCGGGATATAGGCAATCCCGTGTAATCTTTAAAGGTGTTAGTTATTAGCTTCCCTAATTATTTTTGACAGTAATTGCCTCCTCTCCGATTTTGACCAAATTTGGTATACGGGGTTTATTGAGGCGCTGATTACGAATCTGGAAAAAATATTTTTTCGGCAACGTTTTGTTTTCGATATATTCATCATCAACGTTGAAAATCAAACTAACCCTTGTTTACACTATTCCCCCTTCTTTTTGTACACAATTCTTGATTTTTATACTAAAGTGGAAACAATATTTTATAAACACTTTTTAAAACTTTGTATTTTTATTTATTTTACACCTTTACAAATATCAGGAAATCGCTATTTTCCGTAGATAGAACCGACATTATTAAGTTTTTTTGAGAACATAAAGAAAGCATTAGGTGATGTTGATAATAAAAACCTATACAATTACGACGAAACTAATATCGCTGATGACCCTGGTGCGAAGAAAGTAATTGTTCCAGAAACTTCCGTAGGGTAGAACAAGTACAAAACTATTCTCGGTCCTGTGTAGCATAATGGTCTATGGTAATGCAGCTGGTGATCTCCTGCCCCTATGGTATTGTACAAGATCTCACATTTATATAAAACTGGTGTAATGGAGGAACCCCTGGCCCTATTTATAGCTTCAGCCCTTCCGGATGGTTCGATATAAACCTTTTTGAGCAATGGTTTTTTAAATTGCTTTGTCCTACATAATAGCAAACAACGAACCAGAAACACGAGCAGTTGTAGTTGGCGATAACCTGGCTAGCCATTTTTCACCACAGGTTATTAAAGCAGCCCTAGAAAATAATATATACATGTGCACTTTTTCAGCCAACGTAACACACTTGATGCAGCCACTAGATGTGGCTGTATTTGCACCTTTCAAGAGGAAGTAGCGCGAAATATTAGAAAAATGGCGAAAGAAGAGCAGATATTCTAGGACTTTACCCAAAGACTTCCCGGCCTTACTATTACTTCTGTGGAAAAAAGTTTCAGAGACTGTAGAGACGGACTATACCCAATGAATGTTGATGAAGTCTTAAGGAAGATTCCTGGAGAGTTGCCTAAAAACTTGGAAGAAACTGGACGAGTTCTTTATTCATCATTGGTTGAGTTTTTCAAAGAAATGAGGGGAACAAGCGACGACCAGAAAAAAGAAAACGGGAAAGAAGTTTGAAGCTGGAAAACATATGACTATTGAAGACCATTCGATTCCCAATGAGCAAATCCAAAATGAAGTAGAATCTCAACCCCAGACAATCCCAGACAGCGACGAAGAATTGCCTTGTTTCTCCGACAGTCATCCAGGGCCAGCAAGAATACTATCAAAAAGGTCACAGGCAAAGCCAAGAAACCTAAAGTGCGTCTTCCTATTAGTATATCAAAAGAAAGTTTGAGGGATCGATTTAAATTTAAAATGTGCCATATGCCGCATGCTTTTTAAAAACTTCAGAGGAAGGATCGACTAGATTGAATGTGTTCAAGGCAAAAGTGGATTTGCGGACTTTGTAATTCAGAAAGCACTAATCCATTTTATGTGTGCCCAGTTTACGAAGACTCAGATGACAAATCGAGGAACCATTTGCCGATAACAGCGATGTGGATAGAACCTTTAACCCTGAAACTGAGAGCGGAAAAGATCAAAATTAAAATAGTTTAAATTTAAGTTTAATTTTTCTTGTTTATGCCAAAAGTTTATTTGGTTTTGAAGTTATAAAATTTTTTCTCAGTTTTTTATGTTTAACTCAAGCTCTTACATACCAAAGAATTTATCTCTTACTGTTTTTGACGTATAAATGTTTATTTATTACTTTTATAGGCATGTAAAACGTAAATTAGGATGTTTTCTTGAGTTTCTTGTTTAATTTTAAAATTATAAGATAAATAAAACGTTTTATTTTTGTAATAACCAGTATAAAGTGCCTTAAATAAACGTTTTTTAGCAAAAAAACGGTTTTCCTTGACCAATAAAAAAAATCATAAATGGTTTTTAATTCTGCTTCCAATTACCGGGGGGAGGGGAAGCTTCTACAACGCTTTAAAATGCATTTTATATTAAAATAAAAATTTGTGTCAAAGTAGCCCCAATGCCAGGTAACTTTGACATACCCATTTTTGGGTTTTATTTTTTTATTGTTTTTAGAGCAATTTGGAGTGCAGCTATCGATTCAGCAGGCGATATTTGTTATAATCCCATTTATTTCACAACGTTAGCGTATCAAACAAGGAAGTTTAAAGGTGTATGGAAGCCCAATGCTATGGCCCATTCGATCAAAAAATGTCTAGCCCAGTATGAAAATAACTGTCAGAGTTGGCCCCGCCGATTCGGCGTAATAACAAAATTATACGAAATAATTTAATGTGTTCCCTACTTACACACTGATAAATCAGTGTGTAGTTAGGCAACACATTATACTTTTTTGAGAGCCGTAGCTCATCATTCGTCATTTTCGTTGTGGTTTGTGCCCTTTGCGCCGTATTACTTTCGATTGTTTTGCTTTGTGTGAGTACCTATATTTTGTGGTTGCAGAAGTTTTTTGGATTGATAAAAACCTTATTTTAGTGATTAGTGTTTATTAAATTGTGACTATAATTTTGTGTTTATTGTTTGTTACTTATAATATGGAAACAAAATGACTGGAGGTTGTATGGTTTTGTCTTGCAAATCCAAGGGTAACACACCCGGCATTCTTTACTTAAGGTAAGTATTTTTTATATTTAAATTAGGTGCTTCTTATGAGACGTAACGTTAGGTAACCGAATAAATAATAATATATCAATTATAAATAATAGAATAATGAAAATTTCATAGGAAATAGCAGTGAGAAAAGTAAGGCAATCTTAACTATCTATTAGATGATTTTCAAAATGTTTGTGTATTTCTGTGGATTATTAAAAAGAAATAAGGTTTACATTTAGGTAGTTTTATTTTATTTAATAATTTAGGACATTCTTTTAAAGGATCAAAATTATTAATTACTGGACAGGCCAGGCAAATTTTAATATATACAGGTCCTTCTAATTGAATGAAAGAAAGTACAATTTTATGTTAAAGTTCCTTTTTGCTTTTTCCGTATTTGTTTAAAAAGAAATTAGATTTTTGGTTTCTTTAACTTACAACTTTTTAAGCTCGACATACTGTAGAGACATAATATTTAACGGATACTGTTACAATGGATACCTAGGTACCAAAGGTTACTAAACACTTTTAACCACTGTTATTCTGTCTCATGAATGTTTGTTATTAGTGAAAAGTATATGCCTAAAAAGCAGTTATAAAAATTTTCACTTTTTAATGTACAACCAGAATCTTAGGATTAGATTAAACTCATTTACACTATATTGCCCTTCTTTTATCACAAAATTGGTGATAAGTACATGAAACTATCATACAATGTTTGAAATTTATTTTAAAAAATCGTGTTTTTATTTATTTACAAAAATTTTTGGTAAAAATACAAACAAAAATATCGACCATTTAAATAGAAGACTGTAAAGTGGCGCCATCTATTATTTCCATATTATATCAGATGATATAAAATCCAATATTACACAATAATTTTAAATACTCTATGGTAGTATCGTTTAATAACCAACAATTTTGTGCAAAAAAATAAAAAAAAAACAGTGAATGCTTGAATTTGACATTTGATGATGTCAACTTTATAGATAGTAACAAAGAATTATGGAAGTCCGGCTCTGACCTACTATTCATTGCGCAAATTCCGCGGGGCCAATCCCCCTATTCCCGCTGCCCTGCACGCCTGGACAATTTTGTTCTACAGTATTGGGCTTCCATACACCTTTAAACTTCCTTGGTATCAAAGTAGCCCCGTTTGACGGTAACACACCATGGATAATATTGATTTTCTATGCGATTTATTTAAAGTTTATTACTTTAAATCACAGTAGGCTATGAAACAAAAGCTAATATCATTGGAATAAAACTGTGTTGACATTTTAGCTGGAAAGACATTTTAACATACAAATAGTAGAAAAAATAGTTGGCACAAAAAAGTGAATTAAAAACTATAAATACTGCAAAACCATATAAAAGATTCAGATTTAGGAAAAAAATAACAAGAATAATCGCAAATGTTCGAAAGCCCTTCCGTTGTTTTCAATGCGCTCTTGACATCTTTTTCAAACTGATTTTAAGGTATTAATGATGTGTAATGGTTTAATTTTTGCAAAGACCTTGTGAATTCTTTGATCAAGATTCAGAATACTTGGTTGGGAAATATAAGACAATCACAAGTTAATATTTTTGAAATCTGTATGAAAAAAACTGGCTTACACCTAAACTTTCAAGAATATTCTTTACGATGAATCAACAAGATTACAATATGTCACAAATCATTAAGTACGTATTAATTTATAAAAAAAGTAATTGTACTTACAGCTGCAGCATCAAAATTCTGGACCACTTGTATATCAGGACATGCTCCAGTCGTAATAACTTGACCATAGGCAATTTGACAAAGCACCATTAATAAAATTGTATATTTCATCATTTCGTTAATAATTTGTATTTATGTAGTAAAATTTTTTCAAAATAAATTTGTTTTAAAAAAGCGTTATTATTATTGGCCTTTTGTTGAATTACAGTATGGTTTTAATTTTGGAACTGCTTCGTAATCAAGTTATAAAATCGGCGGCACTATCTGTCATTAGGTACTTGCTGCTTGATAAGCATATGAAAAACAATAAAACAGACAAAGTCATTGTAACAAAACAAATACTCGAAATAATTTAGAAATAATAAAGTTTTTTTAAACAGTGGTATTATTCATCAATGCGTTGTTAGTTTTTGAAGGTTGGACATTTAATAGTTTTTAAATTACTACTTTGTTATTTAAATCAGTATGCAGAGTATACCACTTCCTTTTATTTTACTAAAATTTTCTTTGATAATAATACTAGCCAAATAAGGTTTAAAAATTACACTAACACTTATAAAATTTTAGAAAAAAAAAGAAAGTTTCAAAGAAAACCTAACAGGTTGTACCTTTTTAAAGCTTCTTAGGTTTGTTGTAATATTTATTTTTTTATTGTGTTTTCATTATTTATGGTTTCTTACACTCAATTGTTTGGTATTTCATTATTAGTACTAAAATTTGCAGATTAAAATAATAATATTAATAATAATAATATTGTGTTGGATTCTTTATAGTTTAAAATTCCATTTAATTTGCCATAAATGTTATGCCTACTGGATAAAACGATGATTTTAAAGATAACTAAATAATTTGATGTGTCTACTTAGGCTGGAACCATATAAAAAAACTTTTTTATTATTAAGTTTATGAAAAAAGTTATTCCTTATAAAAAGTTCTGCATGGTCCAAAACTCAAAATGCAACCATTAGATATCAATTTGTTTAAGGTACGTATTAACAAATTAAGTTAAGGTAAATTTGGCTTAAATTTTTTATGTCCTGCTTGTCATTGACAGCTTCCTGTTCCTTTTTTATATGAATCAGGAAGCTGTCAATGACAAGCAGGACATAAAAAATTTAAGCCAAATTTACCATAACTTAATTTGTTAACGACAATGCTTATCGAAATTCAAATCATTTGCCCCAAACTGTATAAAATGTAAACTATTTTCCTCCTATACATATTGTTAAAGTAAATAAGTTAAATAAAATAAACCCAAAAAAACAATCTGTTTTTTCCTTTGGTGATAAAATACCAATAAAAAATTCAAAATCTTAAATCTAAAGTAATAGTTTGAACATTAAAATAGTGCTGCATTCTTATTACAATAAGATATGCAAACAAACTACAATCAATTTCGAGGTGCGTACAGTAAAGTGATTAATTAGTTTAATTTTAAATGTGTCGTTGACTGTCTTGTAATTGTTTTTTTATAAATTAAGTGAAATGTCTGTAAAACTTTTTTGTGGTGATTGAAAAACGTATATTGTAGGTAATCCCCGAGAAGAAATACATTTTGAAAAAGCTCACCACGATGAACGAAACGTCATGGAATAATTTGTTTTAATTATACATTTTTAATAAAAAAAACCCGTACCCAAGAATTTAAACAAAATAATTTATAGTAAATGGTTAAAAAAAATATGTATATATATATATATATATATATATATATATATATATATATATATATATATATATATATATATATATATATATATATATATAATAACAAAAAGGTAGAGATTCTTTGGGCATAGAGGCTCCTTAATAAATGAAAGAAAAATAAAATATCCTGGTAGGTATGATTACTAAAGTTGGTGGTTTTAAAATTACGAGGCCTCCAAATATATGGATAACCCCGGGTCCAGCCAATCCGATTACACATGTTTCATCCTTGTTGGGGATGGTCACACCGAATGTAGGCCGTAGACACCCTGGAGAGTAAACCACAGGCCCGATTCTGTAAGCAACTTTTTTGACATTCCTTTTCTTTATCTCTTTCAAGACAGTGACAAACTTATGAGTTACCTTTAAGGGCAACAAGGACATGTAATCCCTATTTTGACATTCTCTTTCCTTATATTTTTACAGAATCCCAGCCCACGTACCCTTTTGAACATCTGTAACATAATACAGCTGAACGTTAGAAGCAACTAGCGCCATCTCGTCAAGTAATTTCAAAACAACCAATCTTAGTATCGACAGGCTAAGATGTTAATGTGCGCCATGTAGGTGTATTACGCAAAAACAGTCAGAAGTTGCTTACAACAACACACTTAATGAAAAATGGCTTCCCATTAGTTCACGGATATGTGAATTTCGAATGAGCTCTTTTGCCAATTCCAAGTAGGTGACGTGCAGCATGACTGAAAACGTGATTTAATAAAAGGGGGGAAACGCAGTATTTTCACCCAACTGCAATATAATAAATAAAATTAAACTTCTTGAGCCTTGTTATAAATAATAACAAAAAGGTAGAAATTCTTTGGGCATAGAGGCTCCTTAATAAATGAAAGAAAAATAAAATATCCTGGTAGGTATGATTACTAAGGTTGGTTGTTTTAAAATTACGAGGCCTCCAAATATATGGATAACCCCGGGTCCAGCCAATCCGATTACACATGTTTTACCCTTGTTGGGGATGGTCACACCGAATGTAGGCCGAGACACCCTGGAGAGAAAGTTACCCGAACATCTGTAACATAATACAGCTGAACGTTGAAGCAACTACGCCAACCGTCAAGTAATTTCAAAACAACCAATCTTAGATCGACAGGCTAAGATGTTAAGTGCGCCATGTAGGTGTATTATTTATTATATTGCAGTTGGGGAAAATTGCTTTCCCCCTTTTATTAAATCACGTTTTCAGTCATGCTGCACGTCACCTCTTGGAATTGGCAAAAGGCTCATTCGAAATTCACAATCCGTGAACTAATGGGAAGCCATTTTTCATTAAGTGTGTTTTTAAGCAACTTCTGACTGTTTTTCGTAATACACCTACATGGCGCACATTAACATCTTAGCCTGTCGATACTAAGATTGGTTGTTTTGTTACTTGACGAGATGGAGCTGTTGCTTCTAACGTTCGCTGTATTATTTACAGATGTTCAAAAAAGGGTAACTGGTTTACTCTGGGTTCTACGGCCCATTCGGTGTGACCTCCCCCGGATGAAACATTTATTAAGGAGCCTCTAGGCCCAAAAATTTCTACCTTTTTATTATTATTTATAACAAGGCTCAAGAAGTTTAATTTTATTTATATATATATATATATATATATATATATATATATATATATATATATATATATATATATATATATATATATAAACCCAAATTGAACTATCAAATGTTAAATTTTCCCGGTGTAGTATACGAGGTTTGTACAAAGATATGAATTTTGCCCAGGGGTAGAGCACCTTTATTTTTAATATCGAAAATTGTTATTATAAAAAGTTGATTAGAACTAAAAACCACGTTTAAATTAACAACTACACCCATCACGATTAAAAAGAACAAAAATTTGACTTTTTTGAAGGTCCTCCACTTTTAGCTCAAAACATTGACAACACTGTATAAATTTCTCGGACATGTTAAAGTGACATCGGTTTAAATTAGCATCTTTCTTGTTAAAAGTTAGATTAATATTTGTTTTAAATATATTAGGTTTATATATATGGGGTATGATGCTGCATTTCGGTTATATAGCAGAGCAGTTTGTTATTGCCAATATGGAGTAATAATTTTGAAAATATGGAGTTTTTGTGCTAATAAATGATAAAATGAGTTCCTCCTTAATCCTGAGAAGTATAAAGTAGGGTGAGCAGTAATTTCCAATGACCTTTGCTTCTAAAACGCATGTTTAATGTGCGTGTGTTGAAAATTTTAAACTCACTTCGGTTATATAACATTACTGTTATTATAACAGAAGTGTAGAATCATAGCACTTAATATTTGTTGATAATATGACTCCTCTTAAAAATATACCGTGAAATTTTATTTAAGTTTTATTATATCTTTAAGTAAGAGTATTAAAAAAATTTAAAAGGCCGATTTATATTCTTCCGAATATTCACAGCTTTTATTGCATTCAGTAGGTATGTCTTTAAAAAAACTTCATTATGTTAGCAAATCCTGTTATAAGATTTCTTTATTAATGCATAGTTGCAATAATCGTTCAGTTTCGTACTCAGTATCTGGTATAAGCTAATTCTAAATAGATTTTGTCTTTTCTAAGGATAATTCTAGTTTTTCTTTTGTGATTACACCCACCATATATTTTAATTTTACCCAAAATGGTAACTTTTTTTAAACTAGGGGATAGCTGGACAATGTTTAGCTTTAGAAAAACATTTTTAAATATTTTTGGTTAATAACCATTGCATGTCATCTAAATATACACTACGTGTGTGTTTTATATCAGTTTAAAAAAGTTGATTATTTGATATCTTGCCTTGCTTTTAAAATCTAATAAACTGTCCTTTTTTAATAATTTAGAACTATTTAATAATTTTTGCTCTTTGTGCTAGACCACTGGTTTAATTAGAAAAAAAACATCATATGACTGTCTCGTCTGGCCAAAGTGTAAGTATTTACATGATCCTTATTGAAAACTTTTTTTTTATTGTCTATAATAACATGATATTATAAAATACTTTTTCCTAAACATAAAAAACACATAAAAATAATTTAAAAACCACTACTTAATTTAGCAAAATCACCCTTAAATTTTAAATCCTATTTGGGACCATATTTTTAGGCTTTTTTTAGGCTATTTTATTACCCTTTTTTAAATTTTTGCCGTTCGTTTTCTCAGACTAATCTGTGGTTCCCCTAGCTTAAGATTAAGCTAGCAGAACCTCACTAAGATCTTGGTGAAAAAAAATATTTTTCTGTTTAAACATGCTATATTTTAAGCTATTCATGATCTTTTAATTGGTATACATTTTATTGCGATTATAAAACATTAGGATCAAAAGAAACATATTATATGCAATGCTTTAATATTAAAAAACTATTTTAATATAAGTCCGAATAAGTTTAAAACCTTTTTTTTACCCTTATTTTAGGTGTCCTAATGTATCTTGTTCGGTAACGGTTGGTTGCGTCATTTAGTAAATATTTCTTCCGTTTGTTGAAGGTTTAGCCAACCAAACCACATCAATATCTCTGAATAACAAAACAGTTCTCCAAAAAAAATTCCTGTCATATGTTTAGGCTTTCTTTTGGCTCTGCAGCCACCATATTTTAGATCATAGTTGGTCATACCACACCCCAATGTTTGGAAAAAATTACCTTGTGTTTTTTAAGTACGCCCTAATTGCAGGCTCTTTTTAAGGCTTAGATACCCAGTTTTATAAATGTTAATCGCCTAATTTAGCTTTTTTTTCACTGTGTGGTTCTTTAGCTTAAGGTTGTTCCAGCAGAACCATATTAATATCTTCGAAAAACATTTTTCTAACAAAATCCAATTTTTAAATAAAACTTAAAGTTACAAAATAATAATTTAATAAGTAGTAATTTAAAAATTAGTAATTTAAAAAACAAAAACTAAACCGACTTCAAAAATAATCAATATTCTAAAATAAAATATTTACTTCAATTAACCAACAAAAACGAAATTAAAAGTGTGTAAAAAACATAAGTTTGTTACCAGAAAATTCACCAAATATGAAACCTAATTAAATAAAAACGATGGCCTTGCTGGCACCAACCTAAAAAAAAGTTGTAGGCCCCTAAACTTTTTTGTACCTACGTTTGATTCAATTTTTGTTGGTTAATTTATATATAAATGGTAATATTTCATAATTTTAAGTACATTTCTTTGAATTCGATTAATTTGTTTAAATTACCTTTTAATAGGGTCCTCAATATATCCAGTTTCATTAGTCTTAATTGGCTAATTAGGCAAATAATTTTTTAAAAGTTTTTTAACTTAACTTTTTTAACTTCCGCCCCCCCACAACGAGTTCTTTGATTTCCTTTCAATAAAGATCGACAATATTATTTCCCAGTTTCCATTGGCCGAAGTAATCGTCCTCGGAGATTTTAATGTTTACAATAAGGATTGGCTAGGCTCTACAAAAACTGATACACAAGACAGAGCAGCAGAAAATTTCGCAATCAGCAACTCGCTCACCAATCTAATTATGGAACCTACCTACTTTCCTAGGGTTCCCACCCAGTAATTCTAACCCTCCAGATCTCTTTCTTACTTTCACCCCTGAACTCTATGAAGCATCAGTAACTGCTCCCCTTGGTCGCTCTGACCAAGGTTTGGTCACCGTATCATACTCCACACATTTTGAGGCCACTGAACGCATGCCGCCACGAACCGTCTGGCACTACAACTCGGCCGACTGGGATGGTCTGAGAGACTTTTTTGCCAGCTACCCTTGGGATCCTACCTGCTTTTTACTCACGATCCTTCCGAATTATGTAAACAAATTACCGAAACAATTCAACTAGGCATTGAGACCTATATTCCCCACACTAAAAAGAACCCCATAACTTCAAATCACAAACCGTGGTTTTCTAAATCCTGTGACAAAGCCAGACTTTTAAAAATTCAAGCCCACAAAAAGTTTCTTCAAAACCCCAATCCCGAAAATCGACAGGCTAGCATC
Organism: Listronotus oregonensis; assembly: GCA_019359885.1. Lineage (NCBI taxonomy): Eukaryota > Metazoa > Arthropoda > Insecta > Coleoptera > Curculionidae > Listronotus > Listronotus oregonensis. The sequence continues at coordinate 5,893 of JAHBCN010003471.1, read as the reverse complement.
GAAGCAAAAAATTAGTATAATCAGACCATGTCAAAAGCAAAAGACCATTTTAATAATCGGATAAAAGATAAAATTCTCTCTTGCTCGAATGGCAGTAAAGCTTTCTGGTCCATTGCCAAAAATATAAGTCAAAACTTCACTCATCACTTTTAATGTCAAACAGATCAAGCGTATTCTTTCTTCTCTTAATACTAAAAAATCGTCCGGCCTGGATGGCATACCAGCAATCGTCTTAAAAAAAATGTGCTCCCGAGCTTGCACCCATCCTAACTCGCCTCTTTCGAATCTCTTACGACACGGGCATTTTCCCGGAGAGTTGGAAAGCTGCGCGTGTGCAACCTATCCCCAAAAAAGGATCCAAAACTCTCCCTTCTAACTATAGACCTATATCTCTTCTTTCAGTTGTTTGCAAAGTAATGGAAAAATTAATTAATTCCCAAATCATAAAGTATCTGAAAAAACATAAGATCTTACATGATAAACAATATGGATTCCGTCACAGTAGATCCACAGCTGATCTTCTTTCCTTTGTCTCACACAACTGGGATATGTCCCTTGAGTTTCTTGGTGAATCCCAGATCGTTGCTCTTGACATATCCAAAGCTTTCGATCAGGGCTGGCATGATGGGCTTCTTAACAAACTTCCTTCTTACGGTCTTCCACCTAAGCTTTGCTCTTGGCTTTCCAGTTTCCTTTCTAATCGACGTATATCAGTTACTGTAGATGGTCATTCCTCCAGCTTCTACCAGATTAATGCTGGGGTGCCCCAGGGCTCAGTGCTGGCACCCACGCTGTTTCTTCTACACATTAACGATCTTCTCCCTTCCACAATCAATCCCATTCATAGTTTTGCTGACGATAGTACCCTCCATTCTAGTATTCAATTTCTTAAGCCACCATGTAATTCTGACTTAGAAAACAAGCGCAGGTCAATGCAGATATCTCTTCACAAGACCTCAAACTTATCTTAGATTGGGGCGCCAAAAATCTTGTTCAGTTTAGGCCTCGAAAACACAGTCATGTTCGCTGTCGCGAAAAAAGTCTGCCAAAGCTCATCCCTTACATTAAGGGCCCAAGTTCTGCAGAACAAAGAGTCGTTTAATCTTGTCGGCGTTACTTTTGAGAATAACCTCAGCTGGCACAACACATTACACCATAGCCCAGCTTAAAAAGTTTACCTTCCGAGCCAGGAAATATTTCTCTTCTTCCAATCTGTACACTCTGTACGTATCCCAAATCAGACCATCTTTATAATATTGTTCTCATGTCTGGGGAACGACGTCCCCTACAACACTCAGCATTCTGGACTCCATTCAAAAGAGCCGTTCGTCCTTTTAATGATCCAACGCTCACAGAAAGGCTTCCTCTTCTTGCCCACCGTCTAGCTGTAGGGGATCTGTCGCTCTTCTATAGGTATTTTCACGGCTTCTGCTCAGAGAAATTGGCCAGTATAATTGCTTCTCTGGCGGCTCCCAACAAAGCAACACGTGTGCAACTTTTATGCACCCTTTTACAGTTCAGTTAGAGAAGCCCCGAACTTCCCGCTTTTTTCGTTCCTTCATCCCTAGAGTGTCAAAACTGTGGAACCTGCTGCCCGCAGAAGTTTTTCCTTCTCCTCCAATCTCCAAATATTTAAGTCCCGTGTGAACAAACTCCCTCTCACCACACTTAAGACACCCACAGTACGTTAGTACTTAGGCATCAGCCTTCGTGGACTGTCCCAAGACAAAAAAAACTTCCGCTTGCTTAACGTTAATCCAGGGTTGTAAAGAGCCTGTCTCAGATACAGGCAAACTGCACTCCTGGGAACCTTGTCTATGAGTGCTCACCTCACAGGCTCTGGTGCTCTACGCACCGGACAAACACATCACATACACGCCTAATGAAAATAAAGTAAACACAAGCACTACACACCCACACACAAATTTGCACATAGGGCTAATTCTAAGGTATCATGCGAATAGGTGCCAAGGGGATTAATGATGATGAGTTATGATCATGAAGAACGGAGCCTCCGAGATACCTCGGAATAAACAGCCTTGCATCTGTATGGGGTCACGGCAGTTGTGGACCTTTACATCCTCCCTTTCTTTGGGACTATCGACCGAGCCCATAGCAGCGGCTTTGATCCAGGAACCCTGGATCATTAGGGGCCAGGTAAAAAGACTGAGACACGCAGGTGGTAAATTATTATATGACAAATCGACTGCTTATCCAAGGGCTTGCATCTATAATAGTAATGACTTGGAATATGTATTCTCTTGTTAAATTTATGTTTAAGGGACCTAGCGACCGTCGGACTAAGATATTTGGAGGAAAACAATTTGAGAAAATTAGTTATCATTTCGTCGACTTCCCAGGCGACTCAGATAAATCACCGCCGCCTACCGAATTTAGAAACCTAGTAAAATTTTGTGAGGTAAACAGCTACAACTGCTAACAGAAGGTGATGTAAGCGCACACACTGCATAGGGGAGCACTGATGACAACCCCTGTGGTACTGCATTGTTGGAATATTTTGTAACTTATAACTTAATATTCACTTATTAAGGTAACGAAACTCTTTTTCTGACCAGCAAATGCCGGGAGGTGCTCTATATAACGATAATAACTACGCGCACAGATGCAGACAGTTCGAGATCGCAAACTCAGTTATGTACCTAACCACCTACCGCAACTCATGCAACACAGGTTAAGAATTGTTGAATATGCAACTAAAACAAAGTCTGGTTTTCATCAAGATCGGTCTGTCCATCACTACAGAAATAGATTTTGCTGCAGATTAGCTTTAGGATGCAATAAAAAATACATTCAAGAAAAACTATTCTTTAAAACAGAAAAACTCAAAAAGGAAGTAGCCAGATGGAATAGTTACTTAGCCAACTTGAGGGCGAACACCATGATATTGTTTCACGGGCCAAATTTTAAGGTATTTGGGGCAACTTTGCCCGCGCACACCGAATACAACAGAGCCCGAAGAAAAGCCAAGAGAAGAATGGAGGCAGTTCTGTGAGAAGGTTGAAAAAACCACCAACCAAGCGGCTCGCATAAACCGAATTCTTTCAAAAGCTGGAAGAGATCCTATTGGAACAATAATATCGCCGACAGGTGAACATACAAAGATAGAGAAAATTACTCCAGAAATAATGCTTCAGACACACTTTCCAGGTTTGGACTTGGAACAATCTAAAGATCATCAGGTACAACTAAGCTTTTTTAAAACAAGTTTTTATTTACATGTACCAAATAATAAAAAAATAATATATAAATTAAATCAACCCAACCTTATCAATTTATAACATTACACAATTTATAATAATATCATGTAATAACCTGTCGCAAGATTGACATGTTTTGTACAGAAACATTTTTTTTCTTAGAATCACTTATGTCCAGATCAAGTTACATTGTATTCTTGTTTATCTACACAGGTGAATCTCGCGACAAGCTTTTATATCATATAATATTTGGGTATTATCCATATATTTCAAACAAAGCCAAATTCCCATAAATTTCTAGGGACGAATCCCCAGGTCAATTTTCAAGCCCGTATAAAAGAGCCAGTACCGAATATTTCAGGTACGAAAACATAGGTAAAACGAAGAAGTTTAATGGGACTGCGAAAGACTCGTGGCGTCACATCGCATATAAATACAGATTGTTTACGTCTTGATTTTGTCTGATTCCAGTTGTACTACGGTAAATCTCGAGATTACTAGTATTTTGTTTTATTTTGCCTGGCTAAATAAAGTGTTTTTCGTTCATTATGGCTAGCGAAGGATTTGTCAAATCTTCCACAAACAATTTACCCTCTGTGGATATGTTGATGATGATAGATTACATTAAAAAATGATGAACGTTTTAATTTGGCAGAAATCAGAGGTGCAAAATAAGCATTATAAGTATGTATTTTATGTGTCAAATATAATGAAACATCTTTTTGCAATTTTTGATTTTTAAACTAAATTAGAAAAAATATATTTATGAAGGCATTTATGTAATTGTTAATTATAACCTTATTCCTAACCTAAATTAAAGTAGTCTTCACACCAGAAAAATTAACTTTTTCATTTTGGCATACGTCTTGCTTCTGTAAACCATTGTTTCTTACGCTCATAATCCTCCCGAAGCACACATACAAAAATTTTGTTAAGTGTACTTAGAAATGTGCTCGTGCAAAGGGGCACAGAACACCACTTATTCTGTGATTCGTTACATATTACTTATTCAAACAGCTGTGAATGTTTCTTGATATCAACTGCAACTTAAATTTTTTCGACTGTAGCCACGTAAATAATGCCGTAATAAAAATTAACGTCGCATAAAAGGTTACAATGCATTAAAAATACGAATGACGCTTCACTGTTTATATGCGCTGTGACGTCAGACTGCTATGACCCTCGCAAAGCTTCTTTTGGCGACAATTTTTGCCTTTTGAATTTTAAACTGCAGTTTTTGCTTGAAATATGTTTTTTAATTTTTTTTAAAGGTTACTTTACGATTATTATGCACATATGCTATCATTTTATAGGTTTTCTAAAAAAACGTTAATATACCCAATTGTGTTACGTAATAAATTAATGAGTTTGATTTAATGGTAACTTCCCATTCATCAATTCCCGTTTTATCACTTTAGGAAAATCTACCTGTATTTGTGCCATTTCGACACTTGACATTTTAATGAGTTTTGCATAGTGCCCCTTCAACACTTGAATTCCTACCTACAAAACAATCGTCATAAAAACACCATAAACCCCAAATATATGTATTACTAATGGATTATCATAATTCATTCGGTGAATCGTCGGCCTTCTACTAAAGTGTTCAAATAACTAATTAAAGGTAAGGGGTAATTTTTTGTATAAATTTTAAGAAATTTTGTAGTGTGCTTTAGTTTCCGTATAGCCACCAGTTAGTGATTTTATCAAGAACTTGTGTTTATTTGAAAAATGGAAATTAATATTGTTGAGTCAAAAAGGGGATGTTGTATTCTTCTTTATCAAGGATACAGATTTACTAAAAAACATACATATAAAAATTGTAATGTGTTCTGGAAGTGTTTTAAAACAAATTGTTCCGGGAGCCTCACTACAAATGGTGAATTCACTAACGTTTTAAAAGTAAACAAACAAAACACATGTGAGCCCGACATCGCCAAAAATGAGGTCGAAGTGTGCCTTTATAAAGCCAAAAAGAGGGTTCGTGAAGAAGCTACACCAGTACCAGAAATTTTTCGTGAGGAGCTAATGAGGTACAAGACACTGGACTGGATTTTTGACCAGTATTCCAGAATTTTCATCTGTCAAATCCGATTATATCGGGCAAGGCATAAGGCCTTGGGTATTACAAGTCTTCCCAAGCACCGCAAAGATATTGTCATACAGAAAGATATACAGATTTTCTTTTGATTGATGAGGCTGTGAAGATAGACTATTGGTTTTTTCCAAAGATGGTGGAAAATTGTTACAAAACGCTAACACGTTTTTGGAGACGGGACCTTTAAAAGCTGCTGTCCTTTATTTATGCAGCTGTACACAATTCACGTGGAAATTGGAAGTACAAGGAAACAACCAATGTCGTACCGGCTTTTACGCTTTACTCCCCAACAAGACTAAGGATACATATCACAGACTTTTTAAATTGTTAAAGGAAAAAATTTTGGACTTTCAACCATCAAAATTTATAATAGATCACGAAGTGGCTACAATTTGTGCTTTTCGCGAAGTGTTTCCTAGTGCTACTTTTAAAATATGCAATTTTTTTTTTTAACCAAGCTATTTTAAAAAAAGCTTGGTTTAGTAACAAATGAGATAATGAACTTTCAAAAGACATATAAGATAATGTGAGCTTTGCTCATTTGCGGCAGAATTTGTAGACGATGGATGGTTACATA
>JAHBCN010003470.1:0-74162 GCA_019359885.1 Listronotus oregonensis | reverse complement strand
ACGTCACTAGACCGGAAGGGGGGCATGACGGATCTCCGTCTGCTCGTCATACCCCAGGAGGGGGGACACCGGCCCCATCGAAACATTGTGCTCGTGTCCGGTAAACACAGTAAGAGGAGTTTAAGAACTTTCCCCAATTTAACATTTATTTAGAAGTCCGATCCTATTGGGAGAAATATAAAAATGTGTGAGGGCGTAAAAAGTCCACTCACTTTAAACCTACCTACCTACCTAAGGTCTCCAAAGGGTATGCAAATTATTTTTCGCATCGCCAATTAAGGTTTATGTTCCACTAAAAGTATGGTATCATTCGACACTTATAAGATTATATGTTTACCCGAAACATTCTTAAAAAATCGTTTCAAGATTAAAAAAATTATTGAAATATACGCAACAGAATAAAAAAAGTTAAAATACAACCACCAAAATATAAACAAATTTGATTTAGCTTGTTGGATTTCATACAACGATATTCTTAACAGTTTTTTTTTTCAATTCGCAACAACAATACAACACATTTTCTTAAATTGTTACTTCAGTTGCACTCCAATTTCTTACAAGGATCTAGAAAATTAAAACGTACCGTATTTTAAATTTCTTAACCGAAAGATATAAATTTATAAATGTGTTTTACCACAAAAAATGGCTCCGTGGTGGAGAGAACCCATTACAGATAGAGGAAAAATAATATTGTCGCGATTGTGATTGTTTATACAGTATTAGTCTATAATCTGGAATAAATATAATAAATTAAAAACAAATAATGTTTTTAAAAAGATGCTCGGACTTGATAAGTATTTTTAGAGGTGTTTTTTTCTATAAATAAAATATTTGTACTGTATATCCCCAATTTTAGGAATGACGTTATCAAGAATTTTTTTAATATCGAAACCCAAAAACAGTATTTTTAAAGTGTATATCAAGTTATACTTAACGGTATTTGTGTATTGTATTTTTTCATGTCGTTGGCGAAACGGTTTAGAATGTTTAACAAAATGTCAGATTTTGACAGGTTGTCTACTAAAATCATTGAATAACACTGCCAAAGACGTTTTGTTAAAATTCTAAAGGTTAACAACAACCAATCCATTCTAAACCTAACAACGCGATCATCACTCGGCCGTAAATGTCACAAAATATCAGTTATAAGAAATATCGGTTTTAAAGTTAAGAACTTTTAAGATTCTTTAACTTGAAAATGAAATGGTTGAAATATGTCAATTTTTGTTTATTAAACTATTTACATTACATGTTTAAAAAAATTGAATTTTAAAGTATAATTTTAAAAAAACAACACACAAAAAAGAAAACTAAAAAACAGCAATGTTTTATTGGAAAATGAAAAATGTCCAAAAAAAAACTTTATTTTTAAAGGAAAAAGGGGAAATGTCCAAGTTTACGAGGTCAGCTATCATAGTTGTAGTATTGGGTTTGTTTTGCTTCATATTATTTTATACCTACAAGTAGTATAAGTAATAGTATTAAATTGCCAAAAAAAAGATTTTACCTTCGCAATTTTACTGTTTTTTTTTATTTCTCTTAGCGGCTTGAGATACCTTGTCGTAATAGTTCTGGGCGTCCTAAGAGCAGAACACTTTTAGAGCTTTTAAATTTAGTACAATTAGAACCGATAATTTACATTGATATTCCCTGTTCTTATGATTTTGCCAATGGACATTTCTTGTTTTTCCCTTATATTTCATATTTTTGACGTGGCTACTAACGGAGTGTGCGTGTTTTTCTACAGGAAATGTCTTTATAATAAAATATAAATATTTCTCTACTAGATCGCGATGCTAACTCAATTTTTAATATTTTGTGACATTCCCTGTTTTTTCCCTGTGGTTTTTAATTGGTAAATTGCAAAATCCAAATATTCCTTTAAAAAATTGCATATTTTTTGCCCGATTACATACATACCTGCGATTGAAAATATTTAATATTTTTACTAAGGAGAGTAACATAAAAAAATATTTTTTGTATCAGACTACTTTATGTTCGTGTTTTCCATGTTCCTTAAATCATGTTATTTGTAGTAATTATAGATTCACCACTTAACAATAAAAGTTCGGTTTAAAAAAAACAAATAAAAATCACAATCAATTTATTAAAGGCACAAAGGCCAATATTTGTAAAACTTAAAATGGTTTTAATTTAATAGCTATTTAGATTTAGAAAGTTTTAAATTTGCAAAAAAATGATGTTTTATTTTTTAGTAGGTCGATGAACACAAAATTCCTAATTTGCAGTTCTCAAGTAAAAGACTTCGACATTTATTAAAATAAATAGTATTATAAATATTGGTAACAATTAAAAATTCCTAAGCGCATTTTTTAAACAGTAAAAAACAATTTTTGTAATGGATCACAGGCCGACTAAAAACCGACCGTACAAGAAAAGTATATTTACCTACGATATTTTAGCATTTTTCTGGTTAAATACTTTATTTTTCCAAGACCATACAAATTAAAAGCGTATTTAAAAGTAACAAAGGCAAGAAAATGTAAAACAAGTAGATAAGAAAGGAAATAAAGCCACTTTAATAAAATGTCACATTTTAAAACCTTCATACGCCCTAAAAGCTAACTTAGGTTCTGTCACTCAATTTTATCTCTCTATATTAAAATAACAGCGTCAAGTTGTTTTCCGTAAACCATATTATATCAAATATTTGAAACATAATACAAAAGTTTCACTTTAGTGTGACATATTTAAGATAATAAAATATAGGCTGTAGAGAAAAATATATTAACATTTCTTTATTTTAGCTTAACATTATATTCTGATTAAAATGTTTCCCAAGTTTATTTACTTCTACTCGTTTTAATTTAATGCTGGGATTATTAAGTATGAGACACTTGTGAGCACTTGTTGTTTTGGAACTAAAAAACAAGAAAATAAATCATAGTTTACAATAACATGCTTTTATAGCAAACCTAACTAAAACAATCAAATTAGGTAAGAAAGCGTAAGTTGCAATTTACTTTATTTTCATAATAAGTTTAATTTTGTAAATAGCGACCAATTAAATGATTGTAATATAAGATAATAATAGTCAATTACATTTTAAATTTTAGTTTGGTTTGCTGTTAAAGCGTATTTTTTAAGTTTTTTAAACTATAATTTTTTACATAAGTCCAGGACTGACATTTGAATTTCCCCATTCGCGTTTCCCTAAAGATTCCGTAAAATGCGACTGAGTGCTTAGGCTTCATACAAGGCAAGGCCACATGTTTATTAGGTAGTTAATTAAGTGAAGTTATAAAAGTACCTACATATATATATATATATATATATATATATATATATATATATATATATATATATATATATATATATATATATATATATATATATATATATATATATATATATATATATATATATATATATATATATATATATATATATATATATATATATATATATATATATGTATGAAAAACGTAAACTTAACGCCGTTTAACAGACAACGTGTTTTCTTTGCTGTTCACTATGACACTCTCTCCCTAGACGTGTTTCGCCTGTCTTACAGAACTGTCAATAGGGCTGTAACGAGTGTTTGGCAAACAACAACAGAGCAACCAAGTGTCTACTTAAAGAGAAACATCGTTGCCTTCCAGTAAGATGTAACAATCTTACTTTCGATGCCGTACTGAAATCACATTCAAGCAGAATCGGCATCGGGTTTAACCGGAGTGGGTAATTAAATATGTAGAAAAATAGGAATACCAATTTCCTACTGTCTTGATATATACGAAAAACGTAACCCGTTTTAAGACAGGTAAAAGCAGACAACCTGTTTTCTTTGTGTTCACTATGACACTCTCTCCTAGACGCGTTTCGCCTGCCTTACAGGACTTGTCAATAGGGCTGTAACGAGTGTTTAGCAAACAACAACAGAGCAACCAAGTGTCTACTTAAAAGAGAAACATCGTTGCCTTCCGGTAAGATGTAACAATCTTACTTTCGATGCCGTACTGAAATCCATTCGGCAGAATCGGCATCGGGTTTAGCGAGTGGGTAATTAAATATGTAGAAAAATAGAAATACCAATTTTCCCTACTGTCTGGATATATACGAAAACGTAACTCCGTTTTAAGACAGTTAAAGCAGACAACCTGTTTTCTTTGCTGTTCACTATGACACTCTCTCCCTAGACGGTTTCGCCTGCCTTACAGGACATCAATAGGGCTGTAACAGAGTATTAAACGAACAACAGGAAACCAAGTGTCTACTTAAAAGAAAAACATCGTTGCCTTACAGTAAGATGTAAAAATCTTACTTTCGATGCCGTACTGAAATCACATTCAGCAGAATAGGCATCGGGTTTTACCGGAGTTGGTAATTAAATATGTAGAAAAATAGGAATAACAATTTCCTACTGTCCTGATATATACGAAAAACGTAACTTCGTTTTAAGACAGTTAAAAGCAGACAACCTCTTTTCTTTTTTCGTTTACTAGACACTCTCTTCCTAGACTCGTTTCGCTTGCTTTACAGGACTTGTCAATAGGTCCGCAACGAGTTATTATATATATATATATATATATATGTATATATATATATATATATATATATATATATATTTATATATATATATATATATATATATATATATATATATATATATATATATATATATATTTATATATATATATATATATATATATATATATATATATATATATATATATATATATATATATATATATATATATATATATATATATATATATATAAAAACGTAAACGTAACGCCGTTTAACAGACAACGTGTTTTCTTTGCTGTTCACTATGACACTCTCTCCCTAGACGTGTTTCGCCTGTCTTACAGGACTTGTCAATAGGGCTGTAACGAGTGTTTGGCAAACAACAACAGAGCAACCAAGTGTCTACTTAAAAGAGAAACATCGTTGCCTTCCAGTAAGATGTAACAATCTTACTTTCGATGCCGTACTGAAATCACATTCAGCAGAATCGGCATCGGGTTTAACCGGAGTGGGTAATTAAATATGTAGAAAAATAGGAATACCAATTTCCTACTGTCTTGATATATACGAAAAACGTAACTCCGTTTTAAGACAGTTAAAAGCAGACAACCTGTTTTCTTTGCTGTTCACTATGACACTCTCTCCCTAGACGCGTTTCGCCTGCCTTACAGGACTTGTCAATAGGGCTGTAACGAGTGTTTAGCAAACAACAACAGAGCAACCAAGTGTCTACTTAAAAGAGAAACATCGTTGCCTTCCAGTAAGATGTAACAATCTTACTTTCGATGCCGTACTGAAATCACATTCAGCAGAATCGGCATCGGGTTTAACCGGAGTGGGTAATTAAATATGTAGAAAAATAGGAATACCAATTTCCTACTGTCTTGATATATACGAAAAACGTAACTCCGTTTTAAGACAGTTAGAAGCAGACAACCTGTTTTCTTTGCTGTTCACTATGACACTCTCTCCCTAGACGCGTTTCGCCTGCCTTACAGGACTTGTCAATAGGGCTGTAAAGAGTGTTAAACGAACAACAGGGAAACCAAGTGTCTACTTAAAAGAAAAACATCGTTGCCTTACAGTAAGATGTAAAAATCTTACTTTCGATGCCGTACTGAAATCACATTCAGCAGAATAGGCATCGGGTTTTACCGGAGTTGGTAATTAAATATGTAGAAAAATAGGAATAACAATTTCCTACTGTCCTGATATACAGTAAAGCGCACCGTACTGCGAACATAGGAGGCTCCTGGGCGATTTTGGATGTACCCAATTCTAAAATACCAATAATAATTTTGTGGCTTGTATTTCAATTTCCGTCTCGTTTCCTCGCGTGGTTCATTTTTGGTTGGGACTGGTGGGGAGTGCGGTGATAAATTCGGAAGAATTATCTGCCCAGTTTAGTTCTGTACTACGTTTTTATTTTTAGTAAGAGGATGCAGTGTTTATAGGCAAGTAGCAGGAGCTAGCTAGCTTCAACCAGACTCGATCGGATTTCTTATCAGCCATAAATTTAAAATTAGTTGCTTACGGACCTGAACGTTTGCTAGGGTCTTAAGAACCAAACAGTTTTCCTAATGAAATAAAAAGAATTTTCTCAAATAAACAATGGAACGTAGAAGATATTCTTAAAAAAATAAATTAATTGCATTCATAGAATAAAAAAGAAAAACTCTTTGAAGTTATCGAAGATGCTCAAATAAACCACCTTCTTGAGACAAACAATAACCAAGATTGTCATAAAACGCCTTCTGACATTTGCTAGAATGCTGAGGGTAATAATCCTAAAAGAATTTTCAATTTATAATTGCAATTCTTGTAGATTATTAGCCCTATTCTCCTGGAAACCATAAATTTGTGATTTTACGTGACCCAAGAAAAAAAATCATTGTTATTTTCCATTTCCATTACAGTTTCACAAAATTGCATTCGTCTAAAATGATCATCAGAGAAAATTTCATAGGTTTTTCTTACTTTGTAGGATCGGTATCCATTTTTCTCAGCACTCTATCCACTGATCTTCTGCTCAAATTAACCTGTTTTGCAATTGTATTAATGAAAATTGTAGGATTTTTTAATAACACTTGCCACTACCATAATTTCCTTTATTTTCCTTTCGTTGTTTTCTTCTGGGACACTATCATGTTTATGTTTTTTTGGAGATAACAACCAAATGTCAGAAGGTTTTTAATGACTCGGTGAATAGTGGAAATCGTGGGAGTCGGCCTGGTTGGAAATAAATTAATAAATAATTCCTAATTCCCCTAACAGGATTTTCACGGTGATACCATTTAATAATTTTAATTTCTCTTCCAGTTCGTAACATCCATTATTAATAATTATTATTTTATTAAAAAAAAAACTTTTGGTCGCAAAATAATCGACACAGTAAAACTTTAGCTGTCGAGCGTTCGATAGTAAAGAATTATTTCAGGAATAAACGTATTAGTTGATCGCTTTGCCGGCCGACGCGTCTTATGAATTTGTTTATCGAAAATTATTGATCGATAAGCAATGCGTGCGGCGTTTTTAGGTACATCAAAATGCTCCAGGACAGACAACCTCTTTTCTTTGTCGTTTACTAGGACACTCTCTTCCTAGACTTGTTTCGCTTGCTTTACAGGACTTGTCAATAGGTCCGCAACGAGTTATTATATATATATATATATATATATATATATATATATATATATATATATATATATATATATATATATATATATATATATATATATATATATATATATATATATATATATATATTATATATATATATATATATATATATATAGGTGTTAAAGCTGTCACCTCAGTGTCGTAAATATGACGGACTAACCTCACCTATAACCCAGCGGTTTTCCAAAATAAATTAAATGTATATATCATAAGGGGAGCCCATTGATTGCGTTTTTCTAAAGAGGGGAAAAAAATTTAAAATTTTTAATTTATATATACATCGCAGGTAAAGTTAAATGCGAAGTTACCTCAGCGTTATATATAAGCTGTTAGATATAGCTAGCACTTACACACCTCAGGCAATGTTGCCACATATTTCGAGGTGGCAAAGATATATGTAGATATATTACAAACACAATGTTTGTATATTTCGAGTAACTTTTAAGGCAAGTATAAAAAATAAAAAATTTTTAGACTTATGAAGAAACATTTTTATTTTTAGGTTTAGTACGTTAACCTGACAACTAGCATTTCTTTAATTTTTTTTTTATTTCTATTTTTTTATTAAATGTTAGATTTTTGATTTTGTAACCAAAATGCTCCTTTTTATTCCCGATTCATTTATAAGACTTTTATTTCTGGAAATAAAGGGTACACCTTATTTTTAATTTAAGTAGCAAAAGCTTCTGTCAACATTTTAATTTAGAAACTACAAAAAACTCTTTTATTAGTCAATAATATTTTATGAGTTTTTCGGGGGTAATACCACGAGTGCTTAAAAATTACCGATAATCTTTATAAAAGCTTGTTATTTATAATTCCACGAGTTAGAAGAAGGATTTTTAATTTTTAATTTTTATGCAACATAATTAAAACTATAACTGAAATCGTTTTTTTTTTAATTACTTTATCTATTTCTTCATCGTGTACATGACCAAATCGACTCATTTTGACTGATTTTGACGATTCTAATTGACAATACAAACAAACAGGTTCAATTGTTCTGTGTTTGTAATTAAGTGGAAATACCACGTTGTCTAGGCAACGTGAAATTTTCGCTGAATTTTTTTTTATTTTTAACGTGTCTTATGGGAAAATTTATACATGAGTGAAATATTCAATATAATTTTTGAAGGTATCTTGATATTTCAGCTATTTTGGAAACTATGTGTTTTATATTACACACTTTTAAAGTTGCAATAAAATGAACGAAATAAACAAGTATCTATCATTCGCTTGACAGATACTTATTCATTTACGTCTTGTATTCTTTTTGGTCCTACATTTGTTAATTTTTTTTTTAATTATAAACTGCTTATTAAGTTAAAAAACAAAACCTAGCCTAATATAATTTTTGTATTACCAAAATGGTAAAAATCAGGTACAATATAATAATAATTAGTATCCTCTACACCTACCTCTAGAATTGTGCGCAGAGAGAAAAGAAAAAGTGTGAGAAATAAAAAAATGAAATAATTAATGTTGTTCGTTATATCGTGCTCGTATTGACAAAATCGCAAAATGCATATAATTTTTATGTCCATATTTTAAGCTGGTGCTTAATTAATGAGAGACTTCAATTTCCCTCAAAGCTAACATGTATACAATTAAAAGGGCAATAGTAGAGTCTTTAAGTCAAAATAATGTGATTTATGCCAACTTGTCTTATCCTAAAACTAATAGCAACTGAGAGACAGAGTGTTAAAGTTTTATCTGGTTTTTCATTTTTAAAGGGTTTTAAAAAGAGCAATTTAAAAGATTTTATAGTTTTCATGTTGTTGGTAGGGAGCGCTAGTTTTAGTATCTTTCAGTTTTTTAAATGGCGCAACTTTCTTATATAATTAAGAAAAAAAAAACGAAAAACTCGATAAATCTTAATTAACTATATTTCTCGAGACAAACAATGGGATTTAGCCAATATTATCTTATTCTAACACATATATCAACCTGAGATACAGGATTTTTAAAATGTATCTTATTTCGTTTTCTTTTTTTAATTATTTTTTATCAATCTTAACAATGTTATTAACATAAATAAAGATAATCTCGAAATTGAGTGCTTTTAGCGACTTTAGAAGATATGTATTTTTGTGTAAAATTAAAAAATTCAGTTTGTTAATTTTTAAATCGATGTACAAGGGTATAAAGTCACGACCTTTAAAGTAAAAAAATAACTAGCGCCCTCTACCAGAATATACAATATATGAGTTAGGTCACTTGCATATAAACCAAGGTTTTGGCTTCAAAGACTACCGTGCGGCGTCTACGCGATCGCGAACCGACAAAAAGTTTTAGAGGATATTTGTGTGAAAGATACTCATTTATTCATGAGTTTCCTCTGATCGGGATTGCCAGGGAACAAGAAGTAGATTTTCATTATTTAAATGACTTTTAAACGATAATATAAGCATAATGTTAATAATTTTTTGTTAATGGTCACCAAGTCACTGTAAATAAATGTTAAATTATTTGTCTCTATTACCTATTAATAATTATTATCCCTATAGAACGACAAATCGACTAATAAGTAAAATCGTAACTGTACTTTGAAATATTTTTATATCTGTTAAATTTATCTTTCTTCATATTTTCCATGGAGAAACAAAAATAGATTTTTGAAAACCAATATTTTTGGATATTTATTTGATTTTGTCAGGGAAATCGGATTCTAATTTGTTTGAATTTTCAAATGCCCAAATAATTATTCTTTTTAGCAAAACATGCGATGGTGTATTTTTTTTTAAAGCTTATGCGTCCTCTTTAAAATCCTGTTGAAAATTTTAAAATTGGTTGTTGGGAGAAATAGTTTTGTCTGTTAAATGACGGTTTGGTTGTTTTAACTACTTACAGCTATTCAATCAATTTTTAATTAACCAAATTTTGACAATATTGACTTTGCTCTTCACCGTTCTCTAGGGCATAACAAAACAAAACAATTCAAGTACTCATATGTCAGACTACTGCTTTCAAAACGATTTAAAAGCAAAAATCCCGTGGGGTTAATGTTTGCCCCGGTTTATGAGTTAACGGGAAAAAAATGACTTTATAGTTCGGGTTATTTTATCATTACAACTAAACAAATAAATATTTATCTATCTATTGTATAATCTAAAACAAATGGGAAATGTATTGTAAACATCTATAAAGGTCGACCAGACTTTCACGAATAATTAATAGGTCACTAGCTAAATGTGGGGATATAAACAACATTTTATTTTTTGTGTATTAGGGTGCAAATGAAATATTGCAGCTGTTTTCATCTTTAGATAATTCCTCAAGGGCAAAGGGCCCTTAATCGCAACATGCGTGGGTGTCTTAAGTGTGGTAAGAGGGAAGTCTATTGACACCAGACCTAAATACTTGGGGGTTTGGGAGAAGGCAACACTTCTGGTGGTAGTAGGTTTCACAATTTTGGATACTCTAGGGATAAAAGAACTAACAAAGTGGAAGTTCTGGGCCTCTCAAGCTAGACTGTAAAAAAATGCAAAACGACACTGTCTATTGGGGCTGTCAGGGGTGGAACTCTAGTTTGCCAACTTTAAAGCAGAAACCGTCATAATATCTATAAAAAGCCAAAATCCCTACAGCTCGCCGGTGGGTGAGAAAAAGGTTTTCCTGTAAGCATGGAATCAATAATAGAATAAATGGCCCTTCCCTGAAGGAAATCAAAATGCTAAAAGTTGTGGGAGACGCCATTTCCTAGATATAAGAACAATACTCTAAAGATGGTCTAATTATACATCAACAGGTACACATAGAATGTGTACTCTAGTTTTCAAAACAACAGATGTTAAAGTTACGCTCCTGCAGGCTCTGTGGGTAAACCTACAGATGGAATCACATATGAATGAATGCGACTCTTAAAGGTTTGAAAATCTTATCTTAAAAAACAAAACCTTTTAAAAAGTTCTGACATTGTTTTAGCGTATATTTAACACATTTGTGGAACTCAGTAAATCTCAAAACACTTTCCCAAAACTTGGCATTTGAAAGTTTAATATAGTTTTAATGCAAATACCAATAAAATAATCTAATCTAAATATATATGACTTATATTAATATAGTCCTTTGAGGGATCTTAAAAACGATAAATCCCTTTTATTCCTTTCACAATGATCCACTCAAGCAAATATTGTGCCAGAGATATTCACAACTTTTCAGGAACACAATATGCCAAAGCACACGGTTACAGCAAATAGTTTATTTTGGCAGCGTATCAGTCGGCTTCACGCCATAGACTAGTACGAATATATTGAACAGGCGGAGTATAAGAGGGATGCATTTTGAAGCCACTCCCAGTGACAAAACTCATATATTGTATATTATTTAAACTATGCAGTAACATAACCAAAGAGCATGTTTATAAAAATTTTCTTATTAATTTACAAATTGAATTAGTAAATGTGTTTAAGTAAAGTAAATCTTTGCCTATTTTATTATAAGTTTACTTCTATGCCTTATTCCCAATACAGAGAATTAAACAATTGTTTGCATTTAACAAAACGCTCCCAAAAACTCTTGTGATTCCTAAAGTCTTTCTGTTAATGTTGTCTAATGCAGTGTTTGATATCTTTAGGTGACTACGCCGCTACAATACCTATTATGAATAATATACTAATACTATAGTGAGGTGACATCCGCGTGCCGTATCTAAACAGAAAAACGACATAGCGCTATGGTGATATACGCTTGAACTAAAAAGACAAATTACTGGTACAAAATGAAGCGATGTCACCTCAGACACTTTTTCATAAAACGACATCTAATGGAATGTTGAAACAACTCATGGAAGAAATATGGTAAAACGTTGTCACCTCAAAATTTTGAGAGTGGGAACAGTATATATGAGTGATCTGGATGCACAAATCTACTTTCGAGGTGACAAAGTAGTCTTTATACATATATATATATATATATATATATATATATATATATATATATATATATATATATATATATATATATATATATATATATATATATATATATATATATATATATATATATATATATATATATATATATATATATATATATATATAAAAAATGTCTACGCGTGCGGTACTTTTTAATGTAAATATGCTATTATATAGATTCAAAATACTTAGAAAAATTAATATATTTTGGTAATTTCCAAATTTAAGTGGACTTAATAAACAAATAATTTTGATTTTAAATTATTTAAGTTCAGCCATTACAAAGAGCTAGTGCTTTTAGCCCTTTGTATTGGTCGTTTTTGATGCCAAGTCTGATAACATATTTCTACAGGATATAGACTTGTGCACATTCAGCAATTTCCTAAATAGAATATCCAGCTTTCCCTAACGTAGTATGTTACCGCCCTCTGTTAAATATACGATAATCTACTTTTATTTTAATTTTGAGCATCGTAAACTCTAAGAAACAATATATTAAAACTAACACACAATTTTTTATACTTAAAATCATTGGGTGTCGTTTTTAGCCTAAGTTGCAAGTTATTTTCAGTGTTTCCCTAATAAAGAATTTATAAACTTTTATACCATCAATCTTTTTATCAAAATAAATTACTGTCTACTGAGTGTTTAGATTCTTATCTTAGCATATTTTTAAAAATATATATATATATATATATATATATATATATATATATATATATATATATATATATATATATATATATATATATATATATATATATATATATATATATATATATTATATATATATATATATATATATATATATATATATATATATATATATATATATATATATATATATATATTAAGTTCTATATTTAAATAATAAAATAACCTCTTCTCGAGATTTTACAGATTATAGTCCCGGGGCTCTGAAGAAAGTTCTGCCAACTCCATTGTATCTCATTTCTATATCGATATGCGTCAAACTTTTTGGTGCAATTCATATTATATTTAATACCCCGGAGATATTAAAAAAGTTTCCGCATTCTGACGAAGAAGATGTTTGAAATGAAGTCGCTGAAGCCGAAAAAAAACTTATTTGACTTTTTTTTATTGTGTACATAATAATGTGTGGCAAAATTTTAAAATTATAAAAAGGCTGAACAACATAAACTTTTAAAAGTAGATACATAGTGTATTAAAAAACAAATAATATAAAGAGAAATTAAAGTATTACTAGATTTTTCAACTTATCGTAAAAATATATGCTTGTATGTATAGTAAATATAAGGTTTAATATACAGGGTGATTCACGTTAAGTGTCCTATTAAAAGTTCTAAATTTTAAATAATTTTTGTAAACATCTTTTTATACCTATATCCTACCGTTTTAGGAAAATAATTAATCACTATTTTTTTAAGGATCATCACCATGTCAAAAAGGTTCAATATTTACGTGCCTAACCTGAATACTTATTTTTTTTTCTTTGTTTAGACAATAATGCATGTATTTTAAAGATCTACATGCTATAATGGCCATATATCTTACAGGGTGTCTAAAAAATGAATTTAAACCAAAATGAAATTATGATTAAAACTTTTTTAAATACAACATACAGTATTTTATCCCATTTTCAAATAGACCAATAAAATGTACCTACAAAATGTCCATACATGTTTCTATACCCATCTGCCACCGTGTTTTAAATAGATACGAATTTAATTTTTTTTCCTGCTTTTAAACATCATCCACAATAAACCACCGGCTTAATTTACAATTTATCTAGGTAGGCCATAGAAGTTTGTATTTTAAATTGTCCCGACAACTATTTGACATATAAGTTAAAAATTTTATATTTTGTTTAATTAATAGGGTTAAATGCTTAAAAAAATAAAATTTGCTTGTATTTAAAAAAACGGTGGCAGATGAGTCTAGAAAGATGTATGGACATTTTTCAGGTAAATTATTGGTTTATTGGAAAATGGGAAAAAATACAGTATGTTGTAAAAAAACAATATTATCATTTAATACCGGTAAAAATTCAATTTTTTGGGACACCCTGTAAGATATATCGCCATTATAGCATGTAGATCTTTTAAATACATGCATTGTCTAACCCAAAAAAATGTCTAGTATTCAACCCGGTTAGGCAAGTAAATATTTTGACATGGTGATGTTCCCTAAAAAAATAGTAATTAATTATTTTTTCAAAAACGGTAAAATATAGGTATAGGAAGCTGTTAAGAAAAATTACTTAGAATTTTGTGCAAAATCCGAATATGCAATAAAAAATAGGATGTTTCATTTAAAATTACAAAGTTGCCATTGGTTTCGGTTGTTGCTTATCACCTGTTATAACCGTGTGCCAAATTTCAAAAAGTTCTTTTTTTTTGGTTCTCCAGAACTTTAAATGGTATACTCAACGTGAATCGAATCACCCTGTATACTAGTAAACTCTATATTAATGATATATATATATAAATATATATATATATATATATATATATATATATATATATATATATATATATATATATATTATATATATTATATATATATATATATATATATTATATATATATATATATATATATATATATATATATATATATATATATATATATATATTGTGATAGATTATATTTTAAATTGTGATTTAAGTTTTGTATATTGTATTTAAATTAATTATATATTTTTTAAATTAAATTAGATTGAACTTGTTTTATTATAATAACTATCACAATATATTTTTTTTTTGTTTGTGGGGCGCTGATTTGTGCTCCGACTATATAGACGCTTACTTCAAGGTGAGTTCAGTATTCCACAGAGCCTTACGAACTTATATAAATTAAAAACTGATAAATGTTTAACACGTTTGTTTATTAAACAAAATATTTGTAACAAAACTTGAATATCATCTAGTTATTAAATTATGTAAGTATTTATCAGGATATCTACACTAATATATTAATTATAACCCTTGTCTTATATTATTGAAACAAAATAAATAAACTTTTATTATAATATTATTCTATTCTTATTATTATCGTTTTATAATTCGTTTTAAAAAATTTAATAAATTTAAAAATAATATGATAAATGTATTTGATTCGATAATTTTATCTTTATTGAAAATTTATTTATTTACTTATTTTTTTCTTTTTAATTTTTAATAAAAATTATTTGTTCGTTATTATAATAAAATTTTATTTGGTCCTAAAATTTATTAATAAAAATAAATCTTTCAATACACAATATTTGTTCTAAGTCTGGACCTGTCCTTTTTCTCCTAGCGGCGAGAAATCTAATTATCCTTATTCAGTTTAAAAATGTCTATTTTAAGTTACCTGTTTATGGTTACAAAATTTGAATTCCTCTTCCAAGTATTAATAAAAAGGGATATAATATTTATACAAACAGGCTACGATGTCTTCTAGGAAGATTTATTTGAATTGCACTATGAAAAACCATCAGCTGAGCAACTTGGCACTTTAATACATCTGTTTGAAGAACTTTGTTTACTTTCTTGTGTCATGGAAATCGGCTTAGAATTTATGTAATTTGTCACTACCTCCAGGTAAATTTATTATATATGCTTTGAATTGATTTTTTATATACTTTACTTAATTTCACTTTCTTGAAAACATAAAACTTTGGAAGAAACGACTGTATCAACTTTCTAGGTTATGTTTATCCCTTAGCTATGAAACCGCTTTCTTTTGTTTATTTTCGACCCCTGGAGGAGCGTGGTTACTTTAGCAACTGAATTTGGACTGATCTCTGTTTTCGGGGTTAATTTGTTTATATACCCCAAGAACAATTGCCACTATTTTATGTAATATGGCGTCTTTACAAGGCACCTAGATAGAATTTTAGCTTGTCAAATATGGCAATTTTAAATAATAAAATTTTAACTTTAATACTAAGCCTTACTTTGCTGTTATTATCTGGGCAGCTATAATCTCACTGGATAATTAGAAAATTTAATGCTCTTTTTAATGGTGTATAATTATATAAGTTTTATTTTTATCTTGTCACAATTATTTTCATGTAAACAAATTGATGTCCTCTTTTCTGACTTCTCCAATTTCAATATTTTTATAATTTTCAAATAAACCTCCGTTTAAATCTTATACCTAATACTAAATCTAAATAAATAATAATTTTACACATCTTTTATGACTAATTACAAGGTTTAGGTTTTTATATTAATTCCACAATATGAGTTTAATAAGCTCGATTTTTGTCTTTTTACGCGTCCCGCACTATACACGAAAATTAAAGTATTAATTTTTACTTTTATCTTAAATATATTTATACCATAAGAAAGATGGTTTCTTTCCCTAACTTTTGATAAATAGTTTGTTAGGTTTTTAACTACGGTCATTTTAAAACTTCTTATAGCATCATTAGATGTCAAAAGCACTATTTCACCAATATTTAAAATTGTCCTTTTTACTATTAAAATCCAATCACTTTCGTTTTTATGCTGTCATAACTTAGTTTAAACTTAAATCTACCTTATTCTAATTAAATCTAATCATAATATTAAGTAATTTTGAATGAGTCGATCATTATTGGTTTTGCCTAGGGTTTTTTTATGTATTATTGTTTATTTTTGGTTATTATTGTTACAACCCTCTGTATATTTATAACTATCTTGTTATAATATGATCATTAAATTATCATTACATATTTATTTTATACACTTTGCCTTCCACTGATCTTTTTATATTTATTACAGTCAAGAACAGTTTTCTCCGATATTTTCCGATGTGAATTTCTGTGATTTTTTATTTCTTGTGTATTTAAAATTTACAAAATGTCTCATTATGTTTATCTTAGGTACCTTATGCCTTTTTCTTGGTTTAAATTCAATTTTTATATTTATATGACCCATTTTATCATAGATATTTATGTTCTTTTTATGTTTTTCCCTTTTCTTTATATTTTATAATAAAAATTTTATTTAATATTCTTCCATAAGGTTATACCATCTCAATTTCCCCTAATTGAATAAATTTTTTTTGACAAAATTTTATTTTGTAGAAAAAATTTATGAAATTATACTTGTTTATTTTATTTAATTTATGGGAAAATTTTAGCCATGTATGAATTCATATAGGTCATTTATGTGAAAAATACCTCGTTCTTTTTCTGTTAGTATGTCACCAAGTAAATAACTATTAATGCCTTTCTCTGTTAGTATTTTATAAGGCCCAATAAAAGGTTGAATGAATCGAGCATATAGTCCTTTTCGCTTGTCTGTCACTCGTAAATTTCTTATCAGGACCAAATCTCCTTTTTTAAATCTTGTACGTTTTCTTATGTTACGCTTTAAATATAGTCTAACACGTTTCTGGATATTTTTATTAATTTTGTCTATGATCTCTTGGTATCTTTTTTGTTTGTTTTCTTCCTTTAAAATTGTAGTATTTGTTATCTGTACTAATATAGCGTCAATCGGCATATGAGCTTCGTATTGGGGCACAGTGTGTTGATTAATTATTCTGGCATCTAAACTTATTCTGATTTCATTATTTTTTTTAGGAACTACAACTACTGGATTAATATATGTAGTGTCAGCTCGTTCTATTATTCCACTGTCAATCATGTCATTAATTTCTGAATTTACTATTTGGCAATATCGATACGGTATAGGGTCAGTTTTGGCTTTAAATTTATTTATATCCTTAACTATAAATTCATGCTTATAAAGATTGGTTATTCTGTTTTCGTCGTTTACCAATTTGTCGTGTTTGTTTAAAATATCGTTTATGAAATTTATATATTTTTCTGGACATTGGCTGGCTTCAATTCGTTCGTTCGTTATTTCTGTACTTATATTATTTATACTATTCGCCCATTGATTCTCGCTAACATTCACATTTATACATTCATTCATTTCGTTTCGGCTTAGTGTCCATCCCGGATTCACTAATTTACAATTATTTATCCTTTGAGGATTTATTTTTTTACCAATTGGCCTCACTGGGTCCATATAATCTTCATATTCGTGTACAATATTCAGCTGATTCAATGGTGCGTCTTTACATATACTCTTTTGATTCAAATCTTTGCCAATTTTTTTCATAAAATCCACAGCGTGTCCGTTTAAATATAATTTACTTTCTTCGTAGTTTATCTTAGCATTGAATTTATATAATATGTCGTTGCCAATTATCATTTCGCATTGAAGACCCTGCAGTATTAAACATTGAATTTTAAAATCTTTGCCATTAATATTTAAATTAAGATTGCATATTTGATTTATTTCGTCAAGCTTCTTGTTATTTGCCCCTAATATTTTGATTTTTGGTATTTTGTTGATAATTATGTTTTCTTTGTTTGAAATATAATCTAGTTTTTCTTGATTTATAATTGACCCTTCCGAACCCGAGTCTATTAATATATTTATATTATTTTCATTCAACTTAGCGTTTATATATATTTATTCATAATCTGTATCATTTTCGTTTAAATTTTCGTCCAATTTTATAATTTCGCGCGGATGTTCGTATTAAATCTTTTTATCGTTTTTTATAAAGTTAGTTCGGAGGGTTTCTACTGAAAATTTTGGTTTGTATACTCATTCTGGTCGTGTTGTTGTATGTTTTGTCGTATAATTTCCTTTTGTGGTTCGTCATCTACTTGCTCATTATGGTACATTCTTGGCAGACTATTATCTCGTGTATATCTTCTTTCTCTTGGTGGTCTTCCCCCTATCTCTACTTGTTCATTACTCCTACTTTTTCTTATTAAGTTAACATTGCGCGTTTGATTATTATTATCGTCGTTATTATATATTTGTCGTCGATTGTTTTCGAAGTAATTATTGTTATTGTTTCCATTTCCCTCGTTTCTATAATTGGTTTTATTTTTATTCCTATTGGTGTTATTATAATCAGTAGATTGATAATTTCTCGTAAAGTTCTGCCGATTTCCGTAGTTCTGATTTAATCTATTGTCGTCTCTATTATTATTATTATTGTTAAAATTTCGTTGATTATATTGTGCTCCAGAATTATTACTATATCTCTGCCTTTGAAACTTTTCGTTAATATTTTGCACATTATTACTGTTATTTGCATTTTGAAAATTTATTCGGGTGTTCCCCCTCTGTACCCGTGTTAAAAATTGTAAAAATTGTGTCATCGTTTTTATATTTTGCAAAGTAATGGTTTGAACGATCTCTTCCTTAAAATGTCTTGCAATTGATAATACTATTTCTTCTTCTCGTATCTTTGGTTTAAGGTAATTTGCAACCGTACTTATTTTCATGGCGTAGTACACCATATCAGATATCGTATTATATTGATATTTGCCGAAATATAGCAATTCCCTAAATTCGGATTGTCTTGTCTCGCTCCAATAAAAATCTAGAAACCTGTGCTCAAATTGATCAAAATTTTCGAAATTATTTTCGATGTTGGCATACCATATGCTGGCGCCATCTGCCAAATTAGTTCTAATTATCTCTTTTATATCAAAAAAATTTATGATTCCTCTTATTTTATTTCTAAGTGATAATACAAATGCCTTCGGGTGTATTACCCTTATGTTCCCGTTAAACTTGATTCCCATATCAGCGTTAAAATTATTTCGTATAATTTCTTGGTTTGGTATACGGTTTTCTATTTCGTTTAGTTGTTGTGTCATTCTGTCATTTATTTGTCGCTCTAGATTGTTTGCAGTATTGGTAAGTTTTTCCTGTATGGTGTAATCATAATTATGGATTACATCGTCCCATCTTCTATGTATTGTTTCCACCTTTTCGTTGTTGTCCTGTATATTATTCTCTAATATTTCAAATCTATTGTCGATTTTATTTTCCATGTCCGTTAACTGTCTACCCACAGTTTTTTTTCTCTCCATTATACCTAACATTTCGCTCTTGTGCTTATCTAATTTTTCTGCCATCTGTTTATTAATTTCTGAAATTTTCTTGTCGAACACTATCTGTACTTCTTCGATTTTGTGATGGGTTTTTTCAATTTTTTTATTAGTATTGTCCAATTTTTTATTCAGTTCACTTATACTGGTATTTAACTTTTTATTGTGATCATTTATATTTGTATTTAATTTGTGGTTTAATTCACTTATATTTTGTTTCAGATCCCTGGCGTTACTCCTCATGCTGTCATTGAGCTGTTTTAGCATTTGCATCATAGCCGTTGCTGTTGTATCTGGCACTTGTGTACTTGTGCCGGGAATTACATATTCCGACACAATATGTACTGTCTCCCCCTGTTTTTCCTGTTCCGTAGGGCTTTGTTCATCCCCTTGGTTATTTTTAAGAAACTCCTGAGTATCAGACAAGTCTCGATTCGATACATATTGCTCATCTCCTTCAACGTTAGAAAGTTGCCTCTTTTCAATGGTCTTTCCAGACCTCAAGCATGTTTTATCAGCCATTTTATTTTAAGTTTTGTTTATATAATTTAAAATTTATATTTATTTTATATGATGTTAGTATTATTTATAAATGTGACCAATTTTCCTATAGAGTAAAGAAAATTGAAATCTGTTGTTTGGTTAGTATGTTAAAATATGCAGGTTCATATATAAATAACAATAATTATACACAAGTGTTCTTTATTATAAAACCACAATAAATAATGCAATGTAATTCAATGTCAAAATATTTATGCCGTATACTGTACCTCTATGATTGACCTTTGTCTTTTATAACGGCTTACCAATATTTATGAACGACCCTGTATAATATACAATACCTAGTATGGATGTGCCTTTTATTTCAAATTGAAATAATTTATATAAGTTCTGCTCTTGTGGAATTCAAAAATTATTTTTTTTGTCATTTAAAATGCCTTCACCATTTAGTCAAGAATATAAAATTTCTCTTATTGTTTAAAATTTGGTTTATTTAATAAAATAAAATAAAATTAGCTATCTGTTGTTTTCTTTCAACGTTTCTGCCCCACGTTGGGCGCCAATATGTGATAGATTATATTTTAAATTGTGATTTAAGTTTTGTATATTGTATTTAAATTAATTATATATTTCTAAATTAAATTAGATTGAACTTGTTTTATTATAATAACTATCACAATATATTTTTTTTTTGTTTGTGGGGCGCTGATTTGTGCTCCGACTATATAGACGCTTACCTCAAGGTGAGTTCAGTATTCTACAGAGCCTTACGAACTTATATAAATTAAAAACTGATAAATGTTTAACACGTTTGTTTATTAAACAAAATATTTGTAACAAAACTTGAATATCATCTAGTTATTAAATTATGTAAGTATTTATCAGGATATCTACACTAATATATTAATTATAACCCTTGTCTTATATAATTGAAACAAAATAAATAAACTTTTATTATAATATTATTCTATTCTTATTATTATCGTTTTATAATTCGTTTTGAAAAATTTAATAAATTTAAAAATATTATAATAAATGTATTTGATTCGATAATTTTATCTTTATTGAAAATTTATTTATTTACTTATTTTTTTCTTTTTAATTTTTAATAAAAATTATTTGTTCGTTATTATAATAAAAATTTATTTGGTCCTAAAATTTATTAATAAAAATAAATCTTTCAAAACACAATATATGTTCTAAGTCTGGACCTGTCCTTTTTCTCCTAGCGGCGAGAAATCTATTTATCCTTATTCAGTTTAAAAATGTCTATTTTAAGTTACCTGTTTATGGTTACAAAATTTGAATTCCTCTTCCAAGTATTAATAAAAAAGGATATAATATTTATACAAACAGGCTACGATGTCTTCTAGGAAGATTTATTTGAATTGCACTATGAAAAACCATCAGCTGAGCAACTTGGCACTTTAATACATCTGTTTGAAGAACTTTGTTTAC
The DNA here is from genome assembly GCA_019359885.1 of Listronotus oregonensis. Classification (NCBI taxonomy): domain Eukaryota; kingdom Metazoa; phylum Arthropoda; class Insecta; order Coleoptera; family Curculionidae; genus Listronotus; species Listronotus oregonensis. The sequence goes on along the minus strand of JAHBCN010003470.1, from coordinate 52,235 downwards.
TTTCTTGTGTCATGGAAATCGGCTTAGAATTTATGTAATTTGTCACTACCTCCAGGTAAATTTCTTATATATGCTTTCAATTGATTTTTTTATATACTTTACTTAATTTCACTTTCTTGAAAACATAAAACTTTGGAAGAAACGACTGTATCAACTTTCTAGGTTATGTTTATCCCTTAGCTATGAAACCGCTTTCTTTTGTTTATTTTCGACCCCTGGAGGAGCGTGGTTACTTTAGCAACTGAATTTGGACTGATCTCTGTTTTCGGGGTTAATTTGTTTATATACCCCAAGAACAATTGCCACTATTTTATGTAATATGGCGTCTTTACAAGGCAGAATTTACAATTCTCCATTTCACTAGGAACACACTGTTCTGTATTTTAAACGGAAATATATGCTTGACAGCACTGTGCAAAAGAAAATAACAGATAGGCTTATAAAAACAAGCGGATCTGCATAATAACAGACAGCCAAGCGTCACTGGGGGCACTAGTAAACCCCAAGGTAACGTCCAAGCTGACATGGGAATGCCAAAAAGAACTGGATGTCCTGGGAGAACGCAACAGAGTAACTCTGTTGCGTTCTGTGGGTACCAGGACATTTGGAAATAGAAGGCAACGAAAAAGCGGATGAGCTTGCAAGACAGGGATCATCCACACCATACTTTGAACCAGAACCTGCCCTTGGAGTGACCAAAACTACAGCACGAGAAGAAATCATGCAATGGATCAGAAACAAACATGAGGAATACTGGGGAAACCTCAGTAGAATTAAACATGGAAAAAGCCTCATAAGGGGCCCATCCAAAAGAACGAAGAAAGAACTACTGAGACAAAGTAGGAAAAGACTTCGCATAACAGAAGGATTTACTAACAGGGCATGATAACCTAAGAGGACACCTACACAAGATAGGCTCATACAATGGGGCCCAAGTTGCGGAATGTGCGATGAGGGGGAAATAACAGCCTATCATATCCTGTGTGAATGTGAAGCATTGAATCACAAAGGACAGGCATTATTTGGGAAACCGGAAATGATTCCACAGGAATATATCAACCAATCAGTCTCGGGGTTATACTGACTTGTAGAAGGAACAAGGCTAATGGGAGAATTGGTATAAAAGATAATGGGAGATTAGGCACAAAAAGCCTAAGAGGCTGCGCTGCCTCCGGTAGTGAATCAAGGCGGCTCCCAGAGAAGAAGAAGAAGAAGAAGAAGCAGAAGAAAAATAAGATATGTTTTTAAAGTTACTGAATCCAAATACCAGATTCGGATTAAGCAACTTCAAAAACATAGCATGAATTTTTCCAGATTTTTCAATGATTTTTTCTTTACTTGACCTTCAAATGACATTGAGCCTGACGTGATGGAGGTTAACCGACCCTCTCGTCGTGATACCGCGTTCAGCGTTCCCGCGTAGATCAAATGTTGACCTGTGTAATGTTAAATAAAATTAAAACTGCAAATAATTTATAAAAATATAAATTTCAGAGGTAAAGAAGCCTTTTAAATTCCATACTATATAACATTTTTACCACTTAGTGGTATGATATAGATTTACGTATTGCCAAGTGGTTAACCTAGAAAAAAGGTTAAGAAAGGCTGATCTAGAGTATTATAGTGTCCCGAGGTATACTGTGAAACAAAAGGCAGATTGCGCGGTACAAGTTGCTACAGTATATAAACCAATAGCGCTTTTAAATATAAATATGAAACAGCTATATAAGAATATGTTCATATTTTTCTATAAGTTGGCCTACTTTTTTGAAAAAAATATTTACGAAAATGACATGAAGGGATATTCCATTTTTTATATTACCTTTTGCAAATGTGCTACAAATGCCTATTTCATAAGCTTGACTGTATTTATTCCTTGTATCCTAAAAGTAGTTTTTTTAAAGTTATAAATCGCACTCATAGTTTATAGTTTCATAGTTTATCTAAAACAGGAGACAGAGATTTAAGCTGCTACATTCTGAATCTCATAATTTGAAAACTACTTTTTTCAAAGGATATAATAAAAATATTTCTTAACCATTAGAGCATTAATTTAAAGCGATTAAAACTATCTTTTTACCTACGTCTCTTAATTTTTTTTTTAAAGCAGCGTTAATAATTTTTTGGGATGCAATAGTTTTTGAATAATATTATTGAAAATAAATAGAAATATAAGAAAACGCTGTAAAAATTAACTTTTTATAGGTAAATTAATTTGTTTTTCTGTGTAAAGTTTATATAACTTTAGCCAAATAAGACTCACAATGCAGGAATGGCATGTAAGGAATTCAGTAAGGTGCAGAAATTTATCTTATTACGATATTGACAACTGTGGTCTTTTGTTTTAAGTAAAGTTAGTGCGAATACTAAGGCCTGTCGGCTACTAAGGCCTAAGTTCCAAAAATCCAATTTAAAATGATCGGTGCCGCTCCAGGTCGGATACGCATGTAGCTAACAGTCACAGATGACACTTGTGGCTTGCAGTCGCGCGTTAGCTCTGTCGCTGTCACCAGTATGTCATTATTCATGTTGAAGGTGGGGTTGGTAGCACGAATTATAAAAAAATAATTCGAATCAATCGTAAGTATTTTTTTTAATGTTACACTTTGATATATAAATTTTTAGTATAGTATTCTAATATTTTATGCCTTTATAACATGTTATGTTTAAAAAGTGTATTGCGGTCCAAATACGATTTATTTATTTTTTTGTACACACGTTGTTGGCGGCTATTAAGGCCTATCAAATATAATCATAGGCACTATTGTTCTCCTTCATTTCGTATAAACATTTGGTTGTTTTACAGAGAATTTCATGTCTTTATTAAAATGTTAGAAATGCATATAAGTAATTACAACTATTTGCATTTGAATAATTGGTATTTTTAGAACTGCAACCACAATGTCTTCGAAACAAGCATTGGTTTAGGATAGTTTTAGTTCAGACGATGAAGAAAATCATGTATCGCTCTCTAAGCTTAAATGAACAGCATTTCATTAGCTTATGCCTACATCAATTAAAGATACAAACATAACAAAACAAAAACATTTAATTTGAAAGGAATTTCAGTTACCAAAAATCTATATAAGAAAACCAAGAAAGAAAATAAAACGAAAAAGAACTCCACTTTTAAAGGTAAAAGTATTAAACAGCATCAAGTTTTGGTACTGTTATGGCTATGAGGAAGATAAGAAGGCTAATATGAGGTAGTGTGCCCAATGCGACAAGTGGTATCATAAGGAGTGCATCTATTTGTCAGCGGATGATACAGACAATTGTTTTTTTTTAAAGACTTAAGCATAAATACAGTAAAACTTGTTTTAACGGACATCCTTTTATATCGACCACCTGTTATCGGCCACTTTCAAGCTAACAAAAATCTACTTTGTAGGAAATTCAGTATATAAATACCCTTAGATAATGGACACCCTTATAAAACAGCCACGACCAGACAAATCTTCATTTTTATAACCTATTTCAGGTAAATCAACGTTTTTATATGGGCCGGAATTTCTTTAAGCTAATTTGTATTTTATTATTTTATGATTGTATTCTGCAAATTTTTAAGGTGAAAATACCCAACAATAACATTTATGGCCAGGTTCAAAAAGCATTAGTGGCTATAGGGGGATTATCTTTACATTATGCTTTTAGTTGTGTCTTAAATCGATAAGAATAAAATTATGGTGTTCGGAATCGAAAAGTGTTTAATCATGTCTCTAAAATGAAAAGGTTTGTCACTAAAGGAAAAATTGATGGAAAATGAAAAGTACGCTTAGGGTTCGCGAAAACTGGCTAAAAAGTTTGCTGTTGGAAAATCTTAAATAAATGATATTATTAAAAATAAAGCTAAACTAAAACGAATGTTTGAAGAAGGTGTTAATTTAGAACAAAAGAGGAAATTCCCGAAGTTCGGAGGATTGGCAGTAGATCAAGTCTTCTACTATGGATTCTGCAAAGCAAGAGGTAAAAATGTTTCAATATCTGACCGTTAATTAATCAAAAAGCACTTGAGTCAGCAAGCAATTTATAGGTGGAAATTTTGTAGCCTCGAATGGTTGAACAACTGTTACCTGGTAACACTGGCCACCCTTCTATGAAGGCCAAATATTCTTAATTTTATGGTGGCCGTTATAGGCAAGTTTTACTATAACACATAATCATTAATATTAATTTTGCTTTTGTTTGTTTGGACAGGAGTTGCCATTTTTTGTGTATATTTTATGGTAATTAAGTGAGTTCGATCACCATTAAAATTTGTTGATTTAAATTAATAGTTATAATTTTATTTTAAATTTCCCTTAACTAGGCCTTATTACCCGAACCTACCCCACTATTGTACTTCTTAAAAAATAATAAGTACTTCTAAGTGAAATAAAACCATTCTAAGCTCTTTATTATAAATACCAAATTATTTTGATTTAGTCCAAAAGTTAAAAATTAAAATTATATCTTTACAAGACTAGTAGTCAAGATGTGTTACCATTTTTATCTTGTTCGCTTAACTATACAAGAGTTAGTGAAGAGCACTTAATAAATATACCCATGTAATAGGTATATATAAATAATTTTTAAAATGGGAAAAGAGCTTAAAACTCAAAGTCCTAAAGAAAGTTCAGCCATCTCAATTTTATCTCATCTTTCTTTGCAACGAAGTTTTTACTGTAATTTATATTATATTTGATACCCTTGAGATATAGAAAATGTTTTTTCTTTCCGACATTTAACATGATCCAGATAAAGTTGCAAAACAGACATGGAGCTTCGTTTATATGTTATTTGTATTACTGATATTGGATTTTCCAATTTATGTAGAAGGATGAGTAAACTAATAAAAAAGAAAAATAATTTAAAAAATTATGGTACTGTTTACTTTAAATGCAAAGAAAATATATTTAACTATAAAATTATGTTGACCTAAAATTTGTGTTAAGTAAATTTTGCCCTAAATGTCAATTGGAAAATATAAATAAACCTAAAGGTTTAAAATAGATATAGATTCGCTGCAAGCCTAAGATACAATATTTATAATTAAATAAATTATTTTTCTAGAGATTTATTAGAAAAATTAATAAACTGCTTGAATTTGATTTTTATTTTAATTAATTTTATTATATGTACTTAGTTTTGCAAACATGATAGTGAACCCAATAGGTTTTTTAAAGTTTGCATGCGTATATACGCAGCATTTTTTTTAACAATATTTTGTCTATTCAGTCGGTGTGTTTTGTTTCTTATAAATGACTAAATTATTATCCAGTATTTTGCTTGGTTATATTTAATTTAGTATTTTATATTCAATTCAATCGCAAATAAATTAGTATTTACTGCGTGTCAAAAAAGGGAGGCCACTTGAAAAGTAATAGTTAGAAACGAAAAAGTGATATTACCAATTTGTCCTATTTCTAGTCAATAAAGCTTTACGATTGCATTTTCCTGACATCACCTGAAGTTCTTAAATTACTCTGCGTTCGATCATGGCCACTTAGATGCAATATTAAAAGTTGCTTCAACAAAATGAAGTGGGCGTTATAACTTTTAAAAATTAAACATTTTGATCCAGAAATGTATCAGAAATCCAAATATTTTTAAATATACAGGGTGTTACATTTAAAAATTAAAAACTGGAACCATTTCCGGTGAATCCAGAAGTGACCGAAAAGTGAAAAATATATTACTTATCTGTGCCAAAACTCATTTTGGAACATTTAATACGCTAGAAGTTATGATTTATCTAATAGATTTTTTGATACCTAAGAACAAGAAAAAGCTTATTTTTATAGAGATTTGGGTTTTTCTTTAATTCTACGCAGTACTTTTCAATAGATAACACAATAAAATCTTTGTAAACTGAGCTATTATTAACAAGTTCTCAGATAATCTTGTTGTGCCAATTTAAGAATTTTTAAGAGTTCTACCGGGCTAAGCTTGCCCATGTGTCATTGGTTTATGTTAATAAAGAAACCAATTGATACAAACATATTTCAAAGATTTTAAGGAGGAACACCTATATTTTACGCATTTAATGTGCTTGCAATTAGGAAGAATTTGTGGTTTCTAGGTACTAATTTATATTTGTAATCTTATCTATCTACAGAAACATTCATTCGTAATCGTAATGCTTATAAGGCTAGTTATAAACTAGTATCAATATACTAAATAACTTAACCTAATAACTGTGCAAAATTTTATTATCCCAATAATAAACTACAAAAGCTAAAAAACTACAATAACGTATACTAAGGGTTGTTTTTAAGTTTAAAATACCATTTTTTATTTTGGAGTTTATACAGACCATGGATTCTGCTGCCCTTCCAAATCTCCAAATGTTTAAGTCCCGACTTATTCTCCACGGTACGTTAGTACTTAGGCTTTAAGCCCTTGTGGACTGTCCCAAGGTAAAAATATTTAACATTGTTTCTTGCTCCTATAAAAAACTCAAAGGAACAATTCTGTGAATTTGCCGAAAATGCTATAGAATTTTTTTACGTTCTTAACGTAATAAAATTAAAGAACTTTCCAGCCATGGTTAACTTCACCAAACACACAGCTGTACTGCCTATCCCCGGTCTCCCGACGTACGGACCCTGCCATCCGACCCCTTCTTTTTTTTTTATTTCTTGCGCTTGTTTTCTGGCGGGCAAAATCTTGAGACTTTATTGAATGCGCTATGTCAACAGAAGTTAACGAAACCATGCCGACGCAACGTTTTTTTTTTGTTTGCTTGGTTATTTATAGATCGGTAGAGGAATTTTTAAGAAAGATTTGAATTTATTAAGGCGGTGCTCTCACAATTAAAAGGATATTTACTGTTCAAATTTAGATTTTTATTGTTTTGAAAAAATTTGGAAGAAATATTTGTGTACTTGTGGCTATAGAAAAAATGGCTTCTAGGTTGCAAAATGTGTTTCCGCAGCAAGGTAAAATAAATGTTTCAATTTAAGCAGGATACATAATTATATTCACGGTAAATAATAAAAGACCTAACAAATATTAAAATATTATTATAAAAAGTGTATTTTTTGTAAATTAAACTCTTTTGCCTAAGTTATTAATGTTCAGAAATTCCCAAAATTCATATCTGTATACTTATACTTTACGTTTAATTTAAGATATATAATTTTAAGTTATATTAAAAAATATGCAAGGTTAACCAAAAAATAAAGTATTTACTTTTTACTTAAAACATAAAAGTCAATAGCATTTTCTGTTGATAGTGAAACAGTGCATCATAGTATTCGCATTTGGAAAAAAAACTACTCTATTTCTCTTATAGGATTTCTATCTAAATTACTTTATAATAAAAAGCCAAGACTTTTCAATCTCTCCAGGGTATCACATATGGATTACGGACAAGACCTTGCCGCATCAATATTACGGATTTGAAAAATAGGACATTTTGTGAAAACGCCTATATATTTTTCTTTTTTTAATGGATTTTATATTTATTATAATCTAAAGTATTAATTTTTTAGATACATTTTTTACGCAAATATCTTAAAGAAGTAGTTTTATAAAATAAATAATTAGTTCTATTAGAATGGTTAAAATCGTGCAAGACTGGATTTATTTCCAATAAATTAGGTAAATACACTTTACTACATCATTTGGTAATCGGAACAATTATATAAGAAATAATATCATTCTCTAAGTTAAAAATAAACATATGAACGGCCGCTTATTAATAGTATTTTAACGTTGTATTCTGCTATATAAATATATATATATATATATATATATATATATATATATATATATATATATATATATATATATATATATATATATATATATATATATATATATATATATATATATATATATATATATATATATATATATATATATATATATATATATATATATATATATATATATATATATATATATATATATATATATATATATATATATATATATATATATATATATATATATATATATATATATATATATATATATATATATATATATATATATATATATATATCGATGGTGTCAATACAATACAAAACCATCGTATCTCCTTTGTATAAAATTTGTATGTCAGGAAGCAAAAAAATTAATAATTTTTTAAACTTCATTAATGTTTAGTTTTTTTCTTTATTTCCAATTTATTACGTATTGTTTAAGAACTTTAAAAAAATTTCTGTAAAAATTTTCATTTTTTTATTTTTTTACTGGAGTTACGTGTTATTGCACATTAAAAACTGTCATGGATGGAGATACAGATTATTGCATTATAATAACCTTCTGACAACAACTGTGAACACAAACTTTATTTTATTTTATTAAATTTAAAAAATACATTTTTTTTCTTAAAAATAAGATACAAAACCATAACAGAAACTTATTAATAACTAAACATATCTTTGTCGATCTAAACTTATTTGTATGTTAAATTATCATAAAATGGCCAATAATTTTGATGTAATTTTGTTTTTATTTCCTGTAGGTGCAAATATTTCTTTTTAGTAATTGGAAATTTTTTTTTAAATAATTTTGGGAATTGTTCTATACATTTTTTGAGTTCTTTTTTTGGTCGATGCGGTAAAGGTGTGAAAAACATATCTTCAAAATTTAACTTGCAGGTAATTTCTCCATTTTCATATTTAAGAACCCGAATATCGATAACAGTGGGATCATTTGGTTTTTTTCCCGGGCGAAATGATTCATATACAAGATCTACGTTAAAATTTAAAAAGAAATCAAACGTTGGACAAATAACTTCAAATGGCTGAGGCTTCATTCTTGCTTCCATTGTTATGAGATGGTAATCATTTGGAATCGATATGACTTTGTGCTTTAGCTTCTTTTCTATGGTTGCATGTACACTATCACACTCCATGTTAGTGTGGCCTTTAACCAAAAATTTTTGTAAAATTGTCACACTATACTGACTTGAAAGTGCGAGCGAAGCATTTGCCAATGTGGCATTACGATTTTGAAATGTACAGCCATCTGAAAAAAATATGATTGGCTCCTGCTGATTATCATTTTTAGTCAAAAATTTCCGTTTTAAATAATCTACTAAAAAGGAGGCAAATGTGGAAGCTTGTAAATCGGTATCAGTTTCGTCAAACCAGTAACATGTTGCTTCTTTTGATTTTAAGTCAAAAACTGTATAGTTGTGGCAGCATCGTTTGGTTTTAAAATATAATGAGCTAGCCTCAAGCGATGGACAAGTTTTTACTGCTTGCAAGTCCACGCAAATGACATGACAATTATTAAGTATAGCATTTTCCTTATCTTTGCTTTTTTCTTCCTGTGCCATTTCCTTATCCTTTCTGTGTTTTTCCCACACATCTTGGTACAGATTTCCGGCTTGGTACTCAACACATTTGTCGCATTGGTCTTTTCGTGGTTTAAATATTCCTATATTTTGACTTTTAACGTATTTCGTTAAAGTGTTTCTTGATAGTGCCTGTTTCTCAAATTCTTTACAGTGGTGTTCATACAACTTATAAAGATCAGCCAAGCATGAAAATGACTGCTCTAAATAAATCTTATTAGTGTCTTTTCGACAGTAGTGACTAGGAAGTTTTGGAAGATCATCTAAAATTTTTTTTTAAAATTCAATACTTTCTAAGTTTTTTGGGCGACCTTGATGAAGTGATTTTCTTGAATGTGCTTGTGTACCATAGGTGGAAGCAGCAACCCAGTTTTGCACTGTCCATTCTTTCAGGCCCAAGGTGCTTAAAAACATTTTTTTGCACACCAGAATGTATTTATTACCCGAATTTAAGGAATAAAATAACGATTTTGATCTTCTTAAATTTTCGTTTAAAGTCCGTTTTCTTTCAATTTCTTTCCTTCTGACTAGGTTGCAAACATAAACTTTTTTTTGCTTCCAGCTATTGAAATTTTCCCAAAATGCTTTAAAAATCTTATTTCTCTCCTTTTCTGATATTTCTTGGCAGCTTCTTTTCGTTGATTTTTTACATGCGTTAGAGGAGCATGTTGGTCCCATTTCTCTGCGGTTCCTTACGGTATCATGGTATGTCATCTTATTATTTTTTGACCTGCGATATCCTAAATAGGGTTTTCCCTGCAATCTTCTCTGTTGGTGTAACTTTCGTTTGGTTTTGATATCATTATAGTCTTCAAAATTAGTATAATTAGTGACATTTTCCTCAATTTCATCTTGGTTCATATTTTCATTCTCGTTACTTTTAAGGTGATTATCGCTATCATTCTCATCACTTTCTGGTCGAAAATCTGGATCTCTTACGCCCTCAAACAATTCTTCTTCATCGCTTTCAGATTGGTGGTCTTCATCCAGTGTTTCGTGCAAAACATTGTTTCTTATGCTTTCCTGTTTGGCACTATCAGTTTCAAAATTATTTTTCGACTCAATATGATTTTCTTTATTTTCATCCACTTCTGGAAAGCAGAAACCATTTGTTTCAATATTTTCGTTTACATCACCAATCCCATATTCTGTATTCTGAAGCTGATAGTCTGTTGGTTTTGATTCATTATTTCCAAAAAAGGTGCTTTGATTTTGTGGTTCTGGAAAATCCATAAAAACAATTTTAGCATTTTCTATAGTTGCTGTAACTTCGGTGTCGCTGATATCCTCTAAATGTTCTACGATGACATTTGGATTTAGGTTGGTACAGCTGCTAGATTTTATACCTACATTGCACAATTGCAAAATTTTTCGGGCTCTGGCGGACATTTTATTCTGAAAAAAACAAAAAATAATAATTTATTAAAGTTTTTAAATGGTGGACCATAACAAATTTACAAAGTTGTTAGTTAAAGGTAAGTTTTTTATGAGTTGCCAAAAATTCCCTTTTTCGTACGCATCCCACATAAACGTATTTCCAAAAAATGCAGGTATTTCCGCATTTACCCTAAATCCTGAGTGGTAATATAAATGTATGTTTAGTCGCGTGCGAACATGTATCTCCCATTGCGAAATTAAAAATATAAAATTCAATACCACCTATCTCCCAAGATTTTAAAATTAACAAGTTTATGTAGAAAAATCATAAATTTATTTAACAAAAATTATTTTATTCAACAAAATAAATAACTAAGTTTCATCTTGTCACAAAAAAAAATAAAAAGTTTAATAATCCAATACAAATATTGTTCTATTACTTTTCTCACTAGATATCTAAGGGCAACCTTTGAGAAAAAAACCCTTATCTCCCAGTGCAAGATCAAAAATATAATATTCAATAACACTTATCTCCCAATACATTAAACTTAACGATTTTTTGTTAAAAAAACATAAATTTGTATAACAAAAATTGTTTAGTTCAAGAAAATAAGTGCCAAAGCTTTCACCTGTCGCAAAATAATAAATAGAAAGTTTAATAATCTCGTAAAAAACATTAAAATACTTACCGTATTTTGCAAAATACACTTAAACAGCCACTTTTCACTGGAGATACGAGGTATTGTATTGACACCATCGATATTATATATATATATATATATATATATATATATATATATATATATATATATATATATATATATATATATATATATATATATATATATATATATTTATTAATTTTCATTATTTATTAATGTCTTCTAAAGATTCAGCAGAATTGTAATGACAAAATATTTAGGAGACAATTATACCTTTCTTCCTTAACCAGATAATAGTTTTATTTTATTTTTATTTTATTTTATTTTAAACATAGTACAAAAATAGTACTGTAGTCAAATAATTAATGTTTTTTTTTTATCTTTTTGACAGACCTCAAAGGCTTATATGAAGCCTAAGTACTAAGTAACGCGGGTGTGAGGATTTTAGATGTTTAACCCTGTTTTCTCAGTTCCGTCAAAGCTGTTCAAGTACCAAAACATGCAGATATTGCATTTTTACGGCAAATTTTAGGCAATAGGTAGGTAGGTAGGTTTAAAGTGAGTGGACTTTTTACGCCCTCCACTGCGACCGCTCGGATATTGTGGCTCACACCTTTTTATATTTCTCCCAATAGGATCGGACTTCTAATGAATCCGATGCTAGATTAAAAGAGAGTTTTTACATCTCCTCTTACTCGCTTCTGAGGCCGCATCTTCGGCCTTTCCCTATGAAAAGGGTCCTATCACCTTTTTTTTAAAGCCAGGAAACCCTTTTCCCTATAAAGGTGGTTCTGTCCGCCCTCTGTTTGGATTCAAGGATCCCTTCCTAAGCACCTGTTTGTTCGGGATGGATTAGCCCTTCCCCGTGACCTTGAGTGGCACCTCTCGAAACGGATGTATCCATTTCGGTCAGCGCACCTTTGTCACTTTTTTCCTATGAAAGCGGTTTTGTCCGCTTTCTATTTGGAGCTAGGGAAGTAAAAGTCCACCAGGGCAGAGCACCGCATTACCGCAGTAAGGCTAGATACTCTGAGAGGTCGCCCTGTATCTCAGAGGCACCGTTGGAGACACCTGTTTAAGGCACAGGATGTCATTCACTCATCAGCACGGTATGCTAACACCTTGAGTTAAGCCTTGTGTTTATCTTAGCTTCGGATCCCGTTCCATACGCTAGCCAAAAGATTTTTCGATAACCAGCAACTCTAGCGTATGTTTCAAAAGATCCTACTGGGCCCAACCACGACAACGACTTGTGAACAGAGCGGTTGGGAGACAATACGTTAATGTACCAAATATCGTACACTAGGGGATCCAGAGGGGGCTGGGGAGGGCAGGTCCTCTAACTTTTAAGACACATTAGGTTATTTTGTGAAATTATTTAATTTTTTACCTAGAGAATTTTATTATATTTTTGAATTAAACAATGAAGCCGTTCCATTTTTTCTATTCAATAAACTTCACTAGTGCCACCGCACACGATATGCAAATACCTACTATTTCCAAACTACCCATCATTAATAATGTCATCCAGACGGAATCTAGAGTTTAACGTGGATTTCGAACCATAGCTAACAGGACACAATTTTTACTGGCGGCCACCCATCTAAATACCAACCGTTCCCAGCCTTTATCTCCGCTGATCGCACGAGAAGCGGGGCCTTAACTCGACAAGAATCATTGCATTTTTCGTTAATAAGTACAACATTCAAATTTTAACAAATATAGAGTTTTGCTTTTGGTGTACTGAAAATTTCGATCACGAGATATAAAAAGTGACCGCACTTAACAGGCCAAATAACTTTAACCCAAGGGGACGATAAAAAATGTATCTCGGAAATCCTTTCCATTATAAGAGGCTCGGTTGAAATCTATTAATGTTTGGGTTATTCATAGGATTAATAGCTAGATATTTGTACAGCTGTCACCTCTCCCTGGGTCCTTTTTCCTTAATTTTTTCTTAAATTGCAAATAGTAAAACGCTGGCCTGGAGTAAACTGTGTTTTGTTGGGGTTAAAATTATTTACCTTAGAATCTTCTTAAAGATAAACAATATTATTATATGTTGTAAAGTATTTATATTTAAACTAACTAACATATATAACAATATCTTTTTTATAATATAAAGAATCTGCTTTTTACGGTAATATTCGCTTTAATCATATTGTCCTTTTTAAACACTTTTTGGCTTATTTTTTGGATGAATATTAGTATAATCAGTTTCTGTTTGACCCCCGACCAGTGAAGTCACGCGTTATAAAGCTACAGACCTTTTTTCTGAAAAGCATTTTTACGTTTCCTAGACCGTGAACGTTACTGATTGCGCTAACTGGCTAGAACATGTAAGCGGTGCCAAAGCACTCTGTTTCCTGGACAGTGGACACAATGCCACGTGTTTTATTATTTTGCGCGTTTTTTTTTTGCATGCTCCGTATTCATTTGCTTTGGTGTGTTGTGATAACGCCCTTAGTGCTTAGGCCCCATAGTATGCTTTTTTCCAGTGAAATTGTTTTTGCTGACAGCAGTGGATCATGTGATCAGATGGGTAATTCAATAACTTTTTTTTGTTACTACTAAAGTCGGCGGTGTATCTCTCCGCTGTATGATCCACTGTTTTCAAAGTGTATGAATTTTGTTTTAAAAAATTAAGGGAGCTTCTGGGATCTAATGGGTTTGCTGATAAAAGCTGCAGAAATAAATGCGCTTCATACTATATTTCCGAACTTGACCACTTTACTTTGCACTTTTCATGTAATGCAAGCTGTATGTGGTGGCTGGTCCAAAAACATGGAATTAGAAAAACATATTAAAGGCAACAATTTTGCGATGTTCTATATGCAAAAAATATGATTGACTCCAATTTATTAAAAGATAAATATTGATGCAGTAGCCAAATATCAGCAAAATATAAATTGTTTTTGAAACTATTCTGTTTAGGAGGAATTACACTTTAAATTTATTTTAGGACGCACTGTTGCGCCCACTGTCCAGGGATCGGAGTGCTTTGGCACCGCTTACATTTATTAGCCGGTTAGCGCAACCAGTAGCGTTCACGGTCTAGGAAACGTAAAAGTGCTTCCGGGAAGGGCGGTTGGTGGTGCTGTACCAACTGATTTTTTTCCCTCGGAGATTAAGAAAAAACTCACGACCAACTAATGGAGCCGTTCTTCTGGGACAAGGCGCTGGGCACGAACATTTTTATAACCTGATGTTTTTTTTGTTTTTGTGTTGTGCACAAGAAGTTTTCCAATGGCGGAAGATGGATGCGCGCACAGCGTAAAGTGTCAGAACTGAAAGAAAACGGTTATGCCTAATACCAGTAGCAGTTCTTGATTTAACCGCCATATTTTGTGCCTTTTTTGATGAAAAAATATTTAAAAATATTAAATATGGAAAAAAAATGGAATTTTTGTGGGCAAGAGCCCGATTATCCAGAAGTTCTACTGACGAAGCCCGAGAAAGCTGACGTTGCCACATCGCAATGTGTGTTTGGAAAAAGAAGAACTGGCTAATTGACTGGTATCAGGGCCAACGAGGGTTGTTTAACCCCTGTCCCAGCAATCCAATCCAAGCTCCAATATAATTTACACAATTTGATAAAGAATTAGTATACATTTTGTTACTGCAGCCATTTACACATTTTTCAAAGTGAGATGGATACATTATCTTTTTTATTTATAAATAAGGAACGTTAGTAATTAATATATGTTAGGTTTAATGGGGACATAGATTTACGGAAAATTATATTTACTGAAAAACTTAATAATTTTTGGAATTTTTTTCTTAAAATTATTCAATGTGTTTATGTTTTTAACTACTAAGGTATTTAAAATATAAAGTTCTAAAAGAAAGTTAAAATTTAAAAACAAATTTAATAAATACGGAAATATTTGACTTAATTAAAACTTTGTTCTTAAGTTATAGTGACATTATTTATCTCGAATATTATTTTGCGTCGATTCCCGCACACTGTCTCAATTTCCTTGCTTAAAATATAACATTTTAAAAACAACTTTTTACACACTAATGAAAATAATAAATAATTTAATATTAAAGTATTAAATAAGAGCGTCACTAAAATGCAAAAAAGCAATTTTAAAACATACAACTAATTTATTAAACTTAAAACAATATATTGTATTTGTATATTATTCCTACTATGTTTTATATTTGTATGTAAATATTTTTTAGACTGGTTTTTTGTTTTTGCAACAAATCTACTTTAAAATTTTTATGAGCCGGCGTTGACGTAGAGAGGGTTAATAATTTATCGGTTTTCTTTTATTACGTGTTGATTTATATGATTACATTTACACATGGTATAAACCAGGCCTATGACATTTTTTTCCTAACGGTCGGCCTAGTATAGGACAAACAATTTCAGTCTTATTATGGGTAAATAACGAAATAACAGATGTCTACTTTTGCTGTCCAAGGCATACAAACTCCTTATAAGAACTTTACCAGCAATATAGCAGGTGTTCGATTTTTATAAAAGAAACAAATTCATATTAAAATAATTTTATTCTAAACATTTTGTTTGGAATAAGAAACTCATTTTTCTAGACAATTATAAAAATTAAGGTTATTATTTTCCCAAGTGTTCTTTTTCAACCAAAATTATTTAAATTTTGAACGTGGCCAAATAATAAAAATATTATTTTTAATGTCATTATTTTGAGACCCATCTATTTAAAACTTCACTTTAAGTTTGTCATAAATTATAAGTGTTTTAAAAATTTAAATAGAAAGTCAAACCTATATTTTACATTTTTTAAAACATCGTGTAGATATTACAATGATCCCATTGTAAGCCTTTTAAACAAGTAATTTAAAAAGCAATATTAGTAATGGTTAAAAGTTATTGAAAACTGAGTACTTTATAAAATGAGATTTTATAAAAATTATTTAGGGAGTTATATTCAATTTAGCTTAAAATAATTTATTCTATTATAGAAATTTTGAATCTATGATCGTGTTAACCCGGTCATTAGTTGTTAACTGTCTGTCATTTTTTTTAATAGATAGGCACCTATTTCTACTAATACAAATTTGATTATCATTTAAAAAAAGTCCTAATAAAGCACCTTATAGAAGAAATTGTTCAGCATATCATCACCGTAAATTATAAAGCTGAAATAAAGTCAGTAATTAGAATTATTTTACCTATAATATGAGCTTTATTAATTTTTATTACCTTTTCTTTAATGCGGTTTAGGTTTTAAGCAAGAGCAAAAATGGTTAGGACATGAACTTTATTTTACTTCATCTCGTTCAAGTCGGAATTTGCCCATAGGATGTTTTACTTTATTGAATTGTATTAGTTGGTACACAAAATTTTCAAAGTTATTTTTAATTGGCACAAGATGCTTGACATAAACTAGAAAGAGAAGTTTTTTAAAAATTTACACAATTTAACATAATTTTTATAAAAAAATAAAAAAACGAAAGACCTGGGGATGAAAGAGTACACCCTTAAAAGCGTAAAAAATTCTTAGAGTTGCTTCGTTGCATTTTGTTTTATTAATTTATGGTAGAATATTTTTGAAATAATTTAGTACATAATGTTACATAGCTTTGAAGAGCAAATCACGTAGGTGACGTCCCCCATTCTCGATACATTGAGTAAACCGATTTCTGGCGCTTCTCAGGACTCTTTCAAGCATAGCAGGCGTTATGTTGGCAATTTCTTTCTGAATGTTGTTCTTTAAACTTTAAAGGGTCTTTGGACGGTTCACATAAACACGGGAATTCAAAAAACCAAATAGAAAAAAATCACAAGCGGATAAATCCGGAGATCGTGCCGGCCATTGCAAATCGCCCCTGATCAAAAAAGGAAGTTATGCTGCCGCGCCAGAAATCGGTTTACTCAATGTATCGAGAATGGGGAACGTCACCTTCGTGATTTGCTCCTCAAAGCTATGCAAATGCTTATAGCAAAAAATAACCAATCATATTTTGACATATTTTAATGTTACTACTTATGATATGTTTAATGTGATTCCGATTTTATTCTTAAATTTTTATGAATATATTGGCCAATAATCGGCACCAATAAAAATATAGCATTTTTAAAAATTGCTTGATACGCAAAACATTATTTTTTGCACATTTTTCATAAATTATTTGTCCCACTATTTATGTAATATTAAATAAAAATGTTTAAAGATCTACAATAACCGCACCTCAATGCCAGTGCCATTGATAACAATGTTCGTTATATAATTTATGCTCTATTTCAGGCATATTTGGTTTTATTTATATTTAAAATTTGCTTTTTTTTATTTATTTCGTTGTGTTAAATACGTCAAAATAGACTATACTTACTAACTTCGAGTTAAATCTGTGAGGGTTTTTTTAATAGGCTTTAAAAAAATGCATTAATTTTGAAAAAAAAGCCTTAATTTTAAAGAACAATTTCCAGTGCCGCACCATTTAAAAAAATTCCAGTTTTTAGAGGTGCGCAAAAAGTATATTTTTCTTTGATTGGTTTTTTTAGGTGGCATTGGGCATTCAGTGACATAAAAGATAGTTTTGGAGATAATTTCTGTATCACCATCTATAAACATAGCTACGATTTAAAAAATATCTATACTAATATTTAATATAAAAAATATTTATTTTCTTTTTAGATAACTTACTGTTTAAATGTACTATTTTGTGCAATATTGATATTTTTGTTCATTAAGATTTCCACTGAGGCAAGTCTTCGAATTGTAAAGTACGAAGTGCTATAAACTTTACCTATAATACCATTTAATGAGTTTTCCTTAAGCTAGTTACAGCAACTAATGATAGCTAGAAGTTTGGGTATAAAAGGTCCCTGAGGGCATTTAACTGGCGAAGTAATTTTAAGTGATTTTGTCTAATGGCATGACAAAAATAAAGTCACATGTATTTGTTTAAAGGTTACATATAAAAATAAATGTTTTTTTATGTTAATGTAATGTAAACCTATCCGACGACGGATACAGATTTTCTTTATTGTATTTTAAAGTCAAACACTTTTTTCGTTTGATAAATATTAAAAATGCTAAAAATTGGCTATATACTAAAATTTAAATATATAGTATGTCCATATAATATATATATATATATATATATATATATATATATATATATATATATATATATATATATATATATATATATATATATATATATATATATATATATATATATATATATATATACAGGTGTCCAACTATGGGTGGCGAGGTACATTTATTACGGAAACCACAGGCCCTAGAGCCTCGAGGAAAAAATTTAATTTCTAAATCGGCCAAAGAAAATTAAAAGAAAAATATTTTTAAAGCTTTTTAAATGGCCGCTAGATGGCGTAAATGCCAAGACAAAACAATAAATTTGAATTTTCTTAAAAAATTGTTTCATTAAGCGTACTCTTGAGAACGGGAATAAAAAGTTCATCAATTCTTGCGTCAGTTTGCTTTCAAGATTTTTTTTCTTGGTTTCTCTGATAATAAGGGTGGGGGAGCTGGTAAATAAATTATTTTTTAAAATTGTTGTAACTTCCCTACCCATCATCCAAATTAATCTTAAGTTGAGTTCGTTTGGACAGAGAATCTTAAGCTTATTAAAAAAAATATTTTTAGTGATGGTCCGTTAGCTCTTATCTTTTTTTTCCAGAGGGCGCTGTTTGTAAAAGTTTCAGTTTTTTGGAAATTTTCTTAAAAAATTAAATGGTACTGCATACTTTTTTAAGGCAAAGTTTTAAAGAGTATAAAAATGGCTAAATTTTGGCGAAAACCGCGTTCTGATATCTTTATTCGTTTTCGAGTTATTTTCAAATAACCTATTTTTTTTTTCAAAAATTAATGTTAGCCATTAAACAAATGCTTTTTTCTGCGTAAAGTCTTAGCTAAGTAGGCCTTGAAAACAATAAAATACTTTTATTTTTCTTTAAATTTTTATTTTTATTCCAAACATAAAGAAATAAAATTAATACTTTATTTTAGCGTCAAAACCATTCCTTACTTTGATCCAGATTGCCATGGAAACAAAATTTCGTCAATGTACAACCCATTGATTATTTAACAATTTCTACAACTAGTTTATGATTTGTCCAGATTTGTAGTTTTTTTTTCAATTGTTAATTTTATTAACTGAATTAATAAAAATGTCTTATTACACTGCGGAAGCCTATGACATGTTAGCCGTTTATTTCCAGTGTTTTGAAAATGCTTGTTTAGCTGAACGAGAATATGCTACTAACTATCCCGATAGAAGACATTTTAGAAGAAAAGTATTTACCCGTTTGTCTAGATGTTTTGACAAGATTATCAATTTACTTGCATATTTTCAGATCAATCCACATGTAAGCACCAGAATTATAGCTTTGGATTTAGGAATTAGTAAAACGTCGGTGCATCTAATTTTAATAGACCATAAACTGCACCCATATCCTATTGTATTGCATCAGGCTCTTTCGGAAACTGATTTTGACAGAAGATTAGACCACTATTACTGGTTAAGAACGATGGTCGACGAAGATCTCCATTTTTTGTCCCACACTACTATGTACTCGACGAAGCTGCATGTTCACGAGCATTGGAGGTGTCAATTTGCATGATATGCATTATTGGTCCGTAGATAATCCTCACTGGATGAGTAAAGTAGATCATCAAAATCGATGGAGTGTGAATGTGTGGTGTGGCATTTTGGGTGACCGTTTATTTTTTGTAGTTTTTGAAACAAAGAGATTTATTTGAACTTTTTAACAAACGTCTTATCGGCTCTTTTAGAAAACGTTCCCTCTACAAACAAGAATAAACATGTGGTTTCACCGTTTATGATGGATGTCCGGTACACTTTTCAGAGAGTTCCTTCGTAACTTTTAGACCAGAATCACACAAACTGTTGGATAGGAAGTGGAAAAAGTTTGTTTCCATGGCCAGCTAGATCCCCTAGACCTTACTGTGGCTCGATTTTTATTTATGGGGGGAAGAGTAAAAGACATTGTTTTTCAGACACGCCCTTCTTACCCCAGAAAATATGATTGAAAGGGATTCAAAATGCTATTACTCAAATTCCAAGACCTGAAATTGAAGCAGCCGTATTAAGCACCCACCGTAGGCTAAATCGTTGCATTAAAAATAATGGAATTTTGAACATTTTGTAAAGATATTTCTGTTTTTGTTCTCTTTTTTTTAAAACAATAATGTGTTTTATCAAAATTTCTGTTTAATAGAGTTAGTGTTCTAATAGTGTTCTTGTTTCATTTTGCTGTTAACATCGTTTGTTTTTAAATGCGGTAAGTTTTAAATTAAAATAAAAAAGTATTTTATTGTTTTCAAGGCCTACTTAGCTAAGACTTTACGCAGAAAAAAGCATTTGTTTAATGGCTAACATTAATTTTTTGAAAAATAGGTTATTTGAAAATAACTCGAAAACGAATAAAGATATCAGAACGCGGTTTTCGCCAAAATTTAGCCATTTTTATACTCTTTAAAACTTCCCTAAAAAAGTATGCCCTACCATTTAATTTTTTTAAGAAAATTTGAAAAAACTGGAACTTTTACGAACAGCGCCCTCTGGAAAAAAGGTAAGAACTAGCGACCATCACTTAAATAATTTTTTTAATAAGCTTTAGGTTCTCTGTCAAATGAACTAAAGTTGAGTAAATTTGGATAATGGGTATGGAAGTTAAAGCAATTTTAAAAATAATTTATTTACCAGCTCCCCCCCACCCCCTTATTATCAGAGAAACGAAAAAAATCTTGAAAGCAAACTGACGGCAGAATTGGATGAACTTTTTATTCCCGTTTTCAAAATAGTAAATTAATGAAACAATTTTTTCAAATTTTAAAAATTTTTTGTTTTGTCTTAGCAGTTACGCCATCTAGCGGCCATTCTAAAAAGCTTTAAAATATTTTCGTTTAATTTCCTTTTGGCCGATTTAGTAATTAAATTTTTTTCCCCGAGGCTCTAGAAAGGGCCCATGGTTTTCGTAATAACGTGCCTCGCCACCCTTAGTGGGATACCCTGTATATATATAATATATATAGTATATATATATATATATATATATATATATATATATATATATATATATATATATATATATATATATATTATATATATATATATATATATATATATATATATATTATTGTTATATATATATATATATATATATATATATATATATATATATATATATAGTATATATATATATATATATATATATATATATATATATATATATAAATTTTTATATCAAATCCCGGATCTGAGGCAAATTGGTTTATAAATGCCAAAATCCAAAATTTTTAATATTTCATTTTTAATATATAAATTTTTACCTAAAATTCTTCACATTGATTTTCCAAAATTAGAAAAAAATAATTTTAAAACATCTGCCAATTAAGATCTTGAAATAAGGAAACACACCTAACAAGCGATTTTTAACTAAAATATGTTTTTTTTTAAGTACGGAAAAACAACATTTGAATGAAACATTTTTTTTCGTAACCATACAGTATGGTATTTAAAAACGGGCATACATTTTACTTGTATTTAAGTTAATAGTTCTAATTGCTCGACCTTCATAATTTATGTTATCCTTGAGATAACCCGGAGGGACTTCTAAATGGGACATTTAATTATTTATATTTATTTATTCATTTACTTATTTTGTCCAAAAATAAATTTTAAATTTTAATCGTTTTATATACCCTAAGCAAAGACATTAATTAAACGGTACTGATGAAACTTCCTGTAAAATTACAATAAGATTTATAAGTCGTTTGAGGTAATCTCAAGAATTACATTTAAAAACCTTATGAAAATCTAGCATCGCCAATTTTAAAATATAGTTCGAAAAAATGTTCCATTTAAGTGTGGACATTGAGAAATGACAAACGTCCTGTCAGGTATAAAACACCCAGATAAAAGAGGCACTTTTTTAAATAAAATAGAGTATAAATTTTCTCTTAGTTAAAGTTTAAAGTGGATCCTATTGGGTACAATTATTGGACGAAAAAAATGTTTTTTAAATATTTGTGTCACCATTTTATTCCCCATTGCCTCGAGGCACATTTATATTAGTTTGTTTCGTTATAAAGATCAAATGAATAAAACATTTTGAAATATTTTTTTATGAATCGGAGTTGGTATACTTACTTGTACCAAAATTACTTTTTTGCTAAAGGAGATATTCCTTTATAAATGATTTTAATTAAAATGGGTATACAAAATTTTTTATTGAGCTTATTAAAAAGTATATTTTTGTTTTATATATTTTTTCGAAGCTTTTATAGTTTTTAAAATATTTGCCTTTTTATTTTAAATTTAAATAGCTAATATATCAAAAACTAATAGAGCTACAAAAAAATTATATATATATATATATATATATATATATATATATATATATATATATATATATATATATATATATATATATATATATATATATATATATATATATATTACAAAAATCAATAGTTTTTGACTTATATTGAAAAAACCGATTTTTCACGATTTTTTTAAGTAAAACAAATTGCAATTTGAACCCGCTGAGCTAAGGCAGCAATGCGGCTTTAAATTGCCTATAGTTCATAGTAATATAAAAAAAATCGATGCTTATCTTCTATTGGCCAGCTTTTTTGCGATGGCCTCCCGGACTATTGTTTAAACATAGAATCATCTAACACAGGGGTCTCCAAACTACGGCCCGAGGGCCACAGATTTTGTCCGGCCCGCGGAGAGCTAGCATACTTGAAAACTCCTTTTAGAGAACAAATAATTTATATAGCAAATTAAATTTAGTTTACTGAAGTATTCTAATTTTATGTTGAATAATTATTAATATGACAACTACATTGATATGGTCATGGGCTAACTCGGCTAACTCATAACATTCTTGTAGGCTTATTGTTATTGTTTTTGTGATAAGTTGGATAAAGAAACACAGAATTGTAATGAGTAAAGACATGTATTATATGCAGAAAATTTAACTTCGGTATATAATAACTAACAAATTATTGAAATGAATCCAACTAACATTTTATACATTTTAAATAATCATATAACTTATAACAAACATAATGACATATGAAATACTAATGAGATTTATGTAATTGAGATTTTCCACTGACAATAGTTTGTAGTTGTGGACTAATTTTACTTGTACCAATTATTAAAAGAGATTTAAGATGCTCATCAGTTAATTTCGATCTGTAAACATTTTTTATGTACTTCATTTTAGAGTAGGTTTTCTCACACAAATAAGTAGTACCAAAAACAGAAAACAGACCACGAGCAAATTTATGCAAATTATCAAATTGTGTCAGTGGAAGACTCTTATAAAATTCCAACAAAGATGAGTTTTGATATTTGTTCTTAATTATATCACAGCATTGTAGATCAATCATTTCCATTTGAAGTTCCGCTAGGGGTTTCAATGTCAGTATCAAAAGGATTCTGAAAAAATCTTAATTTGATTCGCAATGGCATCAAAGTCCGAGAAACGAGTATCAAAATTTATCTTCAAAGCACTCAAAGTTTCGATTGCAAAATCGATAGGAAACTCAGTCTCAGTAGTGTGGCTGAATATTTCACATGTTTTACAATGTGAAAAACATTTACTTCGTAGTTGTGATTGAAACAGTCTCAATTTCTTCCGGAATGATTTGATATTAGTGCATAAATCAGGAAAATGCTGGTTTTCTCCTTGCAATCCCAAATTCAGTTCGTTCACATAAGCCACCTGTCAAATCAACATAGAATGCTAACTTCCACAGCCATGCGTTGTTTTGTAATTCAGTAAGAGGGCGATGTTTTTCTATTCAAAAAAATTTCGATCACTGCTCGAAGTTCAAAAAAGCGCTGAAGGACTTTCCCACAACTAAGCCAGCATACGGCAGTATGATAAGGTAAGTCAGTTTCTCCAAATCTCTTCAATAAATTGTCGGAATTGTCGGTTATTCAGCCCAAAAGATCTGATAAAATTAACAGTTGATATAACTGGTTTCAGAACGTCAGACATATCCAAAACATTTTCCGCACAAAGACTGTTGATGAATGATACAATGTAAGACTAATGGTTTTGAACCACCGTCATTTTCTACAGCCTTTGACACAAGAGCGACCAACCCTTTATCTTTCCCACTCATGTTTTTGCCTCCATCAGTTGTAATACATTTCAAGTTTTTCCATCGAAGGTTCTTTGATTAATGGCCATTTCAACTCCTTTAAAATATCTGTACCAGTAGTTGTGCCATGAATACTATACATATCAAGAAGTTCTTCGTACACTTCATAGCTTTTATCTACTCCTCGAATATAAATCAACACCTGAGCAGTATCTGACACATCCGTTGACTCATCCAAGGCCAAAGAAAACCACTCAAAATGTCCATTTTTGTCGAACAGTTGAGAGGATATATTTTCAGCAATGTTTTCTACCCTTCGAGCCACAGTGTTTGCTGACATACTGACAGTTTTTAATAAATTTACCTTTTCAGGGCACATTTCTTCGGCTACTGCAATTATGCATTCTTTGATCATTTCTCCATCGGTGAATGGTTTTCTACGTTTTGCAATTTCAAGAGCCACACGAAAGCTGGCACGAGTTGCAGGATCTTGTTCAGTTTTGAGTTTTGTAAATGAAGATTGCTGCGATTTCAATCCGCGCTGCATAGCTTCGAATTTTTCTGTCCGCAAACTTCCTGTATATTTTGAGTAATTTTGAAAATGTTTTGTTTCATAATGACGTTTAATGTTGTATTCTTTGAGAACGGCTATGCTTTCATTGCAAATCAAACATAGCGCCTTGTTACTGACTCAATTACGAAATATTGAATGTTCCACTGATCTTTGAATTTTCTGCATTCACTATCAATTTTTCGCTTCTTTTCCATACTACTAATTCACACACAAAAGCAACAATTCAAATCAAAATACTGTTATAAAGATGTCTTAAACTTAAACACGCACAAACACGTTTTAAGGAGGTATACAATATTTTATTTAACAACAGTGTCATAGGAACTGACTTGTAGTTGCGCCACTAGCCTTCTTATATATTCCAATTACTGCCATCTAGAAGTGAGTGGAAGACACCAGAACTTTCTCGAACCAACGAGATTATTCTGTACGTGCTATTAGCGCCATCTGTTAGCGATAGAAGGTACTACCTATTTCCGCTTGTGTCCACCAGATGTCGTGTCACGTTACTCCTCATGGCTCGTACTCTACGACTAATCTAGAAATTACAGATAATGACAGGAAAATTAATAATACGTAGTGTTGCCGTTTTGCGGACTTTAGTCCGATTTGCAGCCTTTTTTAAACGTTGTGTACTTTTTCGGACTTTTTTTTTCATCAGTGGACTATTTCACTTCTTACCACCGGCAACAATGATAATATGGTTTTGGCCCTCGGAACTTACTGGAGTAATCAGTATGGCCCTAAGGCTGGAAAGTTTGAAGACCCAAATCTGATCTAACAAATAAGCAATGTTTGTCTTAAGTGGCGTCACAAGTTTTTTAGTGTTAAAAGTGTTGCTATCAAACTTTTTTTAGGTGTGTTTAATATGGAATACTTTTGTCCTATAAAAAAAACTAAAAGGCTTTTTAATACATGGGTACAGAGCATAAAATCAAAACTATTTGTTACAATTTTTGAACTGCCTGTTATTCATCACAATTCCATTAACCATATACAGGGTGACTCCTAAGCTGACGCTTTTTTTACTGTGAATAAAACTTATTAAAATAAACAATTTTTTCAAATAACTTTTTTCAAAATACTCAAAAATAAGAAACTTACATTCATTTAGTGTGTTAAATACGGTCCTGTCAGAAACTTTTAATTTCATTTCGAGTAAACACAAAACTAAACTTGACGAGCTTCTGGCTGTAGGGCTTGGACACCTTGAACGAAAACGGGATACAACCGTTTTTACCGCAATGTTGTCCACACTTTTTTTTTTTGAGGTAAACCGACCTAACTTGTAATCGCTCGAGAACTTGTTGTTAAATCAGCCCGCAACGGAAACCGTCACGCGTACAATCTCAAAGCAGCGGCCGTAGATTGACGAAACTCTATAAAAAATCAGCAATATATCCACGAATTCATCGATTTCGTATTGTGCCATTTTTGCGATTTAACAATAATTCAAAATAAACTTTCACCTCGTCTGGTAAAAGCAAAGCGACTAATTTTTAATGCATGATTAACAAGGCAAAAAATAAACGTAAATAAGAAATAAACTCTTTTTCTGACCAGGGCCGCACAGTGACACATTTTCAAATAGGTTTATTATATGTAGCTTAGTTATTTTTGGGTTTAAAAAAAAATGTTTTGAAAGAGTTGTTTATTTTAATGAGTTATATGTACAGTTAAAAAAGGGAACTTAGGAATCACCCTGTATTAAAAATTTTAATAAATAACTGTTACATAAATATGTGTATCCTAAAGATTAAGTATGAAACTAAAAAAAGGTAATATAGATTTATTTTTAAGCATAATAAATAATTGAAAGACCTTTTAATCCTTTTTGTAATATCTTCTAGCTTGTGTATTAAACTCGCTTTTAAAATCAAAAAACCCTTGATTTCCTTGGTATATACTTATATTTATTCGTTTTTGGCCAACAAAAATAGAAGCTGTATAAGTCTCTAGGACACCAAAGAAACCTAAACATACATCATGTCCCAATAACACCGTTATACCAAAATTTCCCATTATCGTAGGGCAGCGGAAGCCCGAAAGCTCGAATCACCGGCCGACGGAAATTCAGCTTGCTATATTTTATCTCATTTCTATGTCAAAATAGCTGCGGCAAACTTTTTTGCTATAATCCGTATTATATTTTTGATACCCTTGTGATATTGAAAAAGTTTCTTTATTGTTAAGAATAAAAGATAAAGCTAATAGAGTCACAAAAAGAATATACTTATTTTGATTTATGACAATTGTATAATTAAATATTTAATAAAAACGCATAAATATCACAAGTTTTTGTCTATCACAGTGGGTTATTAATATAAGCGTTTAGCCTACTTCTTACTTAATTACTAACTAGGCAAAAAATATTTAATACGAGCTATAAAAAAATAATAAAAAATTGAGATCTAAGCACGAAAAATTTTGGGGCAATATTATGATACCAAAAATATATAAGAAAATACGTTAGTTCTTTGTTTTTCTACTGGACTTATAGTACAGTAATATTTTGTTTATTGTATTTTATGATCTTTTACAAACAATTATTACGTTTTAGGTAAAGGAAATGGTTTAATTTAAAATAAATTAGAGGACATTAGACAGCTTAGCAAAATTTGAGTATAGCTTACTTTGACTACAACTACAGTGCTAGCTATTTATATTTTATTTCATAGCACCTTTTTCACAACCCGGTATAGTGGTAGAGCTGGTGAACAATTTTGAGTAGGTCCTTAAGGCACTTTCAAAATTTGTGTTATTGTCCTTAAAGGACCCCTAAACATAAAAATTAAGGCCTGGCTAAAGGGGCCCTCAATTAACCCTTAAATTAAAAAATGTGCACTAATGTGGGTTCCAAACTACACTTAACGGAACACGGTGTTCACTGGTGGTCACCCATCCAATTACTAACTGTGCCTGCCTGCTTAACTTCACTAATCTGAGCATATATAAGTGTCTCCGGCTTCGGTAATCGAATCTGGTTCGCCCGCCTGCTATACAGGATACAGGTTATTTAATATGCTATTAAAGAAACAAAAGGCTATAAATTTATAAAGAAAAAAATGTTAATGACGCAGTAATCGCGCGCGCCTAGTCCCTAAACTTATGCAATTTGACAAATGGCGAGACGCTAGAAATGTCTATTTAATAAAGAATTAAATAAATTATTTCAGTAAGCTATAATAACAAATATTTTAAATATCCTTCAGGCTACACTCAGATTTATGCTCGGCGAATTAAATTTTGCCACACCACTACTTTTTAAGTAATATTTGGTTGATTTTTCAATTAGACCGTAATTAATAAAAAAAAATTCAAATTCTATCTACACGGGTTTAAGTGAAACCTTAGATGACTTTTAACACAAACTAAATTAAATAAACATCAAAAAACAAATTTTAAATAAAATTAAAAATGGATAAAACAAAGAAATACACAATTTTACTGCATAATTGATGGTAGAAACTAAAATTACGACGAAATTACTGACCCGCTTTTTAACTGCCCATTTTGGCCCAAAAATATATTTAATATTTTTTTAAATATGTTCTAAATCCCCAATTATACGTATTTTTATAATATTATGAAGGAATTCATAAATTTTGACGCAAAATAAAAAGCAAATACATATCAATTTACACTTTTATTAAAGTTGTGTAATGCAACATTAATTACAAGAAAAAAATAAAACAAACAAACAAAACATACTAATAAGAATATTGAATTAACTAACCAGAACCAACCATGAGATTTTCTGGCTCAGGTTTTATAAAATTCTGCTAATTCAAATAAGTTATTTACCACCACATTAGCTACAGAAAAAACGGAATAAAACAATAAAACGAAACCTATTTATATTAATGGTAATAAAAGGAAACCATTTTTACACATATGACATGATATTTTCTTGGTTTTTGTTTGTTTCCTTTTTATCCTCAATAGTTTCTTTTGTTTTCTACTGGATAAATTTTTAGACCAATAAAGTTAAACTAATACCATTGCACTTAACATATGTTTGTATTTGTCTGACCTTAATAAATTTAATTATTAAAATATCATATTATAATTTTTCCAATTCCAAAAAAGATTTATTGTACATCGGGCCAAATAAGACATTGTGCTATGAATATTTTTTTGCAAATTGATAGTTCTCAACACGCTTATCAAAGTCTTCGTGGGTACGAAACCCGATAACTCCCCGAGACTCCCAAAAAATTCTCGTAGCAAATATTTAATTTTGTTGTCGAACTCATAGTCACCCACACAGACACTAGACTTAAGCTTCTGACGTATCCCCAATCATTTAAGTACTCCCCTCCCCATTCCCCTTTAGGCTTCTCACCGCCCACCAAAGCATGCCATGTAACTTTTCTTCTCTGTTTATGTAAGTTTTTTTCTGTAACCCCTTATTCCTGTAGTCCGTCTTACAGCCACCTAAACGATCCCAACCCAATAACCTTTAACCCCAACAAAAGAACCACCACCCCTAATTCCTCCATAACTCTACTATATCCCTCTCACATGTAATTTTTCTCGACTTACTGATTGTAATATCGTTAAAGCATGAGTTCCATCCGACGGCCAGCTCAACGATCACTACCCAATACCCTTCGACCCCAACACTTGTACCTCCGATTCACCACCTCACGCTGTATCTGTAAGTCTGTCCTGTGACTGTTTCCTGCTTACAGACTGTGCAATATTTTGTTCATTAATTTTATCCTATGTATGTGTATATTATCTCTTAAGCAGGGAAAGGTGACAGACTTTGATTCAGCGCGGGCAGGGTTGGGGGATTCAATTAGTGTGATCAAAAGGCATTGGGCGTAATAATCGTTTACCTGATGAAATCGCATAAAATTCATGATAAGCGGTTTTACAACCAGGGAAAAGTTACATGTCAGGGCTTTTGGTATGGTATGGTGGCGGTGGGGGTGTCGTATCAGAGGTCTCAAAGTCCTTGATTGTGATCGTTTAGGTGGCTGTTTAGTTAGTTTTACAACCCGTAAACAGGAACATTCACATGGCAGGTCTTGGTCCGGTTGTGGAAAGGTTAAGGGAGTGGGGAGGGGAGTAATTGAATGCTTGGGGGATGTCAGGCTTAAGCCTAGTGATTAAAGCGGATTGTGTAGAATCCTTTACTGACACTTTCTCTCTCCACTCTTCATGTTTTAATATGTTTCTTAAATTAATTTTAAATATTTATTTGTTTATAGTAACTCATGGTTTATCATTGTGGTGTACTCCGTCTATTTTACCATTTTTAATACAATAATGAACGCTACCCCTTTAGGTCAGTTAAGACGCGTGTTTATTTCGCGAGGCTACAGTGCGTGTCATGCTTTCAGGGCCGAAACGAACAACTTCTTATTGGGTGGGAGGTGACTTTGGCGCCCTGGTATTTTAGTGTACTTTTATACACATTACAAATTTATACAATATTTTATGACCCTAAAACACAAACAACCAATTTAAATTACGGTACTTTTTTTTCTTTACTTGACTCTCGCCGATTTCAATGATTTTTTCCATACGAAGGCGCTTTGGACCACAAATAAGTAAAGTGAGTTTTTTCTGCCTTTTTAAGATATGTGATCATTAGATATGATTAATAATTAAATTAAACCCAAACATAACATCATGCCCTTCTCTTATCATAAAATTTGGTGACTTGATAAACTTAACTATCATGTAATGTTTGAAATTTATCAAAAAAAGTTGTGTTTTTCATTATTGTTTATTAGGATTTTTGGTAAAAATACATAACCTCTAGAAATATAGACATTATTTAATATGAGGTTGTGAAGTATCAGCCATCCAATGTTTCCAAATTTAAGCAAAATATGATTTAAAGTCCTAATATTACACAATTAAACACGGTAAAATAAATAAAATAATTATATTATATAATTTTAAATATTCTGTAATAGTTTTCTTTAAAACCAAAAATGTTGTGCAAAAAAATCAGAAATACATTGAAAGTGTAGTTACTTTGAATTTAACATATGTTAACTTTATACATGATTACCATTATTGAATAAAAGTTCGGACCTGACCTTTACTATATATTGCGCAAACTCACTGGGGTATTTCACCCATATTCGCCTGCCTTTTTGGCCATGCACACTGTGGACAAAGATTTTTATACTGCACACTGGGCTTCCATTAACTTTCAAACTTTTTAGGAACACCAAGAACAAGGCAGAAAGTAATATTCCAAACCATAAACCATATCTCTAAAATTTTAATTTAACCGATGCAATCTCTACCTATTTTTATAATAATTGCGTAAAAAATATGGGTATAAGAATATGCAGCTATGTGGTCACAAACCCGTATTTTAAGTGATTAAATCTATGAGTCTTACGGTCGAGTGATGATCGCGTTGTTAAATTTAGCAATGGACTTAGTAATTGTTAAAAGTTACTAACGGTTTAGAATGTTTAACGAAATATCAGATTTTGACAGGTTATTTGCCTACTAAAATCATTTGAATAACACTGACAATGACGTTTTTTCAAACATTCTTAAACCGTTGTTAACTTTTAACAATTGCTAAGTCCATTGCTAAATTTAACAACGCGGTGTCTACTTGGCCGTATGAGGCTTACAATGTTCTTGTAGTCGTCTGCAAGAACTGACCCATACCTTTTTGAAAAGAAACTAGTTTGGGCCCAATTTTTATTTTATTTTTACAGCGGCTGGCAGCACCTAATTATTTTTATATTTTATGCATTTACTTTTTTTCATATAAAAAAATCTGTTTATATTAAAAAAAAACTATTCTTAACCAATCGTCACTATTGGTTGTTGCACTGATGCTCTTTAAGCAGCACTCAGTAAATATGAAATATAAAAAACCAAACATATCAAATAAAAATAATATAATTTACTGTTAGCTACAAAAGTTTATCGTTTTTTTAAATCCTTTTTAACTTTTCTCTCAATCTGACGCCCGCTTTAAGAGAAAATTCCAGCGTCCCCATCAATCACCTATGGGAAAAAAGATTCCCCCTTCACCCCCGTTTGCGCCAGCCCTGCATGATTTGAAAAAGTAGTACACTGCCGCGGTCCAACAAAAAATTTTGTCAATTCTTTTTAGCGCGGCAAAGCATGTTTTTGTTATAAAAATATAAGCGTGTGCAAATCAGGAAGTTTGTCTCGCAAATCAGCCTCATGAAATGGATACGCGGCTTTTTAAACATTAAAGCTTTTTAAAAATTTTATTTACTAATTTACCTTTAACCAATGTAGTGTTTACACATTATTGAATTTAAAATGTATGAATTAAACTGAACACACAAACTCCGCTACAGTATTAAAATAGCTTTTTCTAAAAATACGCCGCATAAAAAATTACTAATTTGTGGTCAATTATAAACGCACGGGGTGTATATAAAAAATAAACTTATTCATTTTTCATTATGTCAGACTAGCTGAAAATCTTTTTTTTAAAAAGTGTGGGTTATTTATAGGAAAACCAGCAAGTATGTGAACAGCTGTTACCATTTTCTATGGCTTGGTTCGTTATTCTTGTAGGCAAAATTAAAATTTGAGCTGAATGATTTTATTTTTTTAAAGGGAAATACTGCAAAAACCTATATAGTAGGCTTATAACTTTTATCGCCATTGTCTTCGGCTAGTTGTTTATGTATTAGTTTCTGCAACTAATAAAAACATCATAAAATAAACAACAGCACTTTTTTAGCATGTTTTGCTTCTTTTTATTTTTGTTAAACACACCATATTATTGAAAAGGTACCACTCAATACAATTTGAATCGTCTAGCGTGCTGGGTCCGGGGTTTTTTTATCATATTCATTAAAACTAAAACACAATAGAGAGTTTGCAATGTATTAAAACTAGATTTATTTAATATACTGATTGATAACTTGAAAAATATATCGGACTTTTAATAATAATAGGAATTGCGTCAGATTACAAGCAAAATTTGGATAAACTTTCATAAAACAATAGCCCATTCTTACATTTTAAAAATGTAACTATAAAAAAAAAGAAGTACAACATGTTATCTACAGCTTAAATAATACTGACCTTCATATGGAGCAGCAAAGGGTAGACTAGATGCGCAGTTTAAAAGTTAGATTTTATGGGCGAAAAAACGTGTCTGTGCGCTGTGGCGGTAGTCATCGCTTAAGGATCTGAAATCATGCGCAGAACGGACCGGCAGACCGATTTTATTTATACGTTTAGTCGCCGGTCAGTTCTGTTCTGGCCGCTTCAGTGATACAATTTCTATATAAATATAGATTCTAAACAAGTTTTAACGTTATGTTGACTTTTTTGTGTTTAGTCGTAGCATTTGCATTTCCTTTTGTTCATAAAAAAAAATTTCAACTGTTTTTTGATGATCCGGAAACATTTGTGTAGAGAGAAAGAATATGCGGTATAACCTTTTTCTTCTCCTCAACTTGCTCATTGGTCGGTGGAAGGAATATATGTTCCCCCCGCTCTGCGTGCTGATCGGTCCTTCTTCTCGTCGATCAATCGACACGTTGGAGCTACAGTTATACCATGATTCTTTTTTCTCTTTCGCACGGTTATTAATGCCTGCCAAACGGCCAAATGTATGCTCATTTTGTATAAATTTATTTAGATTTTTACAATATCTTATTATCGCTATTGAAAACATAAGTATAAGCAAAAAAAACTTAACGTTATTTGTACCAACATTTTTTCCCTTCTATTTATAAGTTTGTTTCTATCTCGCAAAAATCGATTAATGTACGGCCATATGCAATCCAGTTAAATAAACCCATTCCTAACCGATAGGTGACAGTGGCTACACGATCCCTTTACTGGTCTCCAAACAAAACAGAACCCTTTAAATATACAGACAGCGTTTAAAGCTTCGTTGTTTTGAAACTAATAGAAAATCGTATAAAGTAGACACTCAGGCGTTTAATCGATTCTAATAGTTTCAGAACCGTTTACGGCAGTACAGACTGGGTCTTGAAACAAACACCATTTTTATTAGCCCATATTTTTGCTATTTCTTAAATTTTGTAATAATATTAATTTTGTCACCTTATTGTTCATATTACTACCTAACATAATTTATATATGTATAGAAACTTAAAATCAAGAAAATATTTATCTAAATATAGAAAAAAATTGTTTGTGCAACTAGTTGGGAAAAGCACTATTTTTCGTAACGAGCAGACCAAAGAACGTAAATTATGAAAAGTAGTATTTCGAGCGCGATTCATACAATATTTTTTGTAATTTTAAATATGATGAAGTTCTTTTAATTCAAGTTTAAAATATAAAAAACTTTCCAAAACTCATTGACATCAAATATCTCAAATTTTCATTACCAGTTGCGAAAAATTTTACTTTTTGTACTTTAAAGTTATAAAAACTAAAGATAATTGACAACGTCAATAAGTTTTGAAAAGTGTCAATTTAAATGTCAAAATTATATATATATATATATATATATATATATATATATATATATATATATATATATATATATATATATATATATATATATATATATATATATATATATATATATATATATATATATATATATATATATATATATATATATATATATACAAGTGTTACCTAATGGTATGTCATAATTTGAAGGAGGCATTCCTGGATCGATTTTAAGAATCGAAAAGTTCATATAAACGTGGACGATACTTAGTTATTATTAAGATCAGAGTGTTAAAAGTTTTATTTTATTTTTCACTTTTTAATACATTTTCAAAGACGGTTTGAAATCTGAACTGAATTTTGGCACAGGATATTATAAGCATAAAAACACACTTTTCAGATGTTCATTTAATTTTTTTTTTTGCAACCAGTGGCGTAGCTATGACGAATTTTCAAAACAATTTTACAAAAAAAATACTACGCCATTGACTTGGGAAAAAATTATGGTTTTATAATAATTATCAATCAATTTTAAACAAAAAAATCCCTCTTTAATTTTTGCCGTAAGAACTTACCGTTTGGGAGAAATCGTTAATTAAAAAAAATGTCTTATGTACCCAAATTGCATCTTGAAAAATTATTATTGAAATAAATCAAGTTAGCTTTGCTCGTTGCCAGCGATTGTTGTTTTGTTGTTGTAAGCATTGACACTGATGTTAATTATCATTCTTGATTGTGTTAAACTTTTATTTTCAATTTTAAATACATTTTCAAATATTTATTTTTAAACTATTTTCTTACAAACTAGTGAACAAAAAGCAATAACAATTAAATACAATACATACATAATTTACAAAAAATGTTGGAAATGACCACCTCTCGCCTCTATGCAGGCTTCTGCTCTTCTTCTCCATTGAATTACGAACCCTTTCGAAAATTCCATGCGTGTTTCGGATAGTTTCACACCCGTCAATAATTCTATTTCTGAGTTCTTCTAATGTCACAATTGGTGTATGATAAACTAATGTTTTTAGGTGTCCCCACAAATAAAAATCTAGGCTATTCAGGTCAGGCGATCTAGGTGGCCAAAATTGTGGTCCTCCACGGCCTATCCAATGATTTTGAATGGGCTCTATTTAAGCGCTCACGAGCCAATATGCTAAAGTGGGCGGGAGCGCCATCATGCATAAACCAAAGTTGTTGCCGTAACTGAAGAGGAACATTTTCAGAAGCAAAGGCAAATCATTTTGGAGAAAATTACAATAATCCTGTCGTTAGGCGTCTGGTAAAAAAATGGTCCAATTAAATGGTCGGATACGATACCGATCAAACGTTCAGTGAAAATTGTTCCTGAAAATGTGTCTCTGTAATCGCATGAGGTTTTCCTGGGCCAGTAATGATTGTTATGGAGGTGGTTATTGCATTTCTTGAAAAATTTGCTTCGTCCGTAAACAATATTTTTTCATCAAAATGAGGATTTTCTGTTACTTTTGGAGATACCATCTACAAAATTGCGTACGTCAGTTCATAATCTCTAAGAGCAATACACCAGACCCTTTGTATCACGAAAAGCGATATAACAAAGAATCTCTTAAAATCTCCCATGACCGTCTTGAAGCAGATGTTTATTACCATACCTATTTTTCGCGTACTTGTGGTTGGATCCTCTTCGACTGCATGCAGGACAGCCTCCTCAAACTGCCGGTGTTCTAACTGTACGGGGTCTTCCCTCGGAAATATTAGCTTTAAAAATGCCACGATTCAGTCAGACGACGATGAATGTTTATAAATGTTCGTCATATCTGGGAGAGTAACTTATTAGGATACCTTTCTTGATACAACCGCGCCTCCACAGCATTACCATTAGCTAGACCATAAAGGAAATGCATTTGTGTCATTTCCATAATTAGAATCGGTTTACTATTTTTTTAACTAGCAAAATGCACGTTTAAAGATCCTGAGCGAGGAAATAATAGCAAAACTGTCACAGACATGATAATTAACGTCAGTGTCATAATGTTTACAACAACAAAACAACAATCGCTGGCAACGAGCAAAGCTAACTTGATTTATTTCAATAATAATTTTTCAAGATGCAATTATAAAAGATTTACATAAGACATTTTTTTAATTAACGATTTCTCTAAGCGGTAAGTTTTACGGCAAAAATGTAAGAGAGGGACTTTTTGTTTGTAATTGATTGATAATTATTATAAACCATAATTTTTTCCCAAGTCAATGGCGTAGTATTTTTTGTAAAATTGTTTTGAAAATTCGTCATAGCTACCTTCCACTGGTTGCAAAAAAAATTAAATGAACATCTGAAAATTGTGTTTTTGTACCATATCCTGTGCCAAAATTCAGTTCAATATCTCAAACCGTCTTTGAAAAATGTATTAAAAAGTGAAAATAAATAAACTTTAACACCCTGTATCTTAATAACTAAGCATTTTTAGGGCCCACGTTTATATGAACTTTTCGACTTAAAATCGATCCAGGAATGCCTCCTTCAAATTATGACATACCATTAAGTAACACCCTGTATATATATATATATATATATATATATATATATATATATATATATATATATATATATATATATATATATATATATATATATATATATATATATATATATATATATATATATATATATATATATATATATATATATATATATATATATATATATATATATATATATATATATATATATATATATATATATATATATGTATATATATATATATACACGTTCGGCGCTTGAAAAATTTCCGAATATGATTTTTTGCGCAATGTGTAGAAGGAGACGGGTAGAGCGAGAACAAATTTCGCTCCACAAATTCACATTGCGAGCGGTACAGAGGAATCTTGTCATATCGGTGGGGTTTACCGATGCAGTCGTTCTCTGTCTACTCTCTAATATTATCTAATACATTAAAATTCAATCCGTAGATTCAACTCGCCAAACGTGTAGTATATATATATATATATATATATATATATATGCGGTATATATATATATATATATATATATATATACAATATATATATATATATATATATATATATATATATATTTATATATATATATATATATATATACTATATATATATATATAATTTATATATATTACATGAATATAAATTAATTAATGATTTATAGAAATATTTCTAAAGTCCTGCACTGATCCTTTATTTCAAATAGGCATGCTGGATAAGCTTATTGCTTGTTTATTGTGCGCTAGCGTTAACTTGCCATAAATGCGATTAGCGGTTACATATCTAAAGTTAGGTTATCTATGATAATAACCCATTAAAAAAAGTTTCTAAAATAAAAGATCTTGACGTTATTCTCGATTGTCACTAAACATTTTAATTTTATAAAAAAAAATAAAATAATAGTCGAGATAAAAAACCTTTTAACTTTATTAATAAATAATGCAAAACAACAGCTTAAAACACGACATTTTTTTAAACTCATATTATATTTATGTTAACAGCAATTACCTTTTATCTTGTATAAAAAGAACTTGGTTTTTTTTTAGAGTACAAGAAACACAATTAAAAGGAATCAAATAAATTAAAAAAATATATATAAGAATGTTAGCAATGTACGTTACCACTGTCTTGTTGCAAATATGTTCTATAGTTTTGTGGCGTATTCGTGTATTTATGAGTCCTTTTTGGGTTTACTCGCCTAGGAAGTTTCTATACAATCGGACCGCTTTGGTCATAAATAATAACGAAGTTTTTAGAATTTCCTATATTTTATACCAACATTCTTACAATTTTATTTATAATTTGTATTCTGTTGTTCATTTAAGTTAATCTCGATAACGGTGGCACACTAGCCACCGAAACGTAGATAAGTGTTTTGAATTTTTCTTGACTTTTGGTGGGTCTTTTCAGTTTTAGGCTATCTGCCAGTTCAAAGGGGTCAAAAAGACTGAGCACACTTAGTCGCTATACTTTGGAACCAGAACTGAAGCTGTCCCAATGTACAAATCTTTCCAAGCAAGTAAACCTAACAAGAAGTTATTAAAACTGTCTTGTTGAGCACGCCTTTTGCGATTACAATATTATTTTATTATTTTTAAAAGGAATAAGTTCTAATCTGTATTCTTGGCAAAAATTAAGAAGATTTTAATGTATTTGTTTTTTTATATATAAAATCCTGTAAAACAAATCAGACCAATATTTAAAAATAAAGTACATTAAAAAAATAAAACAGTTTGAAAATAACAAACAACCCCTGACGGTAATAAATATCTTTTACTAATCTCCATTAAAGTTATTTTTATAATATGTGCAATTAGAAATATGTACTTCAATAACGTACAGTTACAGAAAAACACAGAAATCAATATTATTAATGCATAAAAAAATATACTTACTTATGTTATGGGAAATGAAAAGCTCTTTTCATTAATATCTGAATAGTAAATTAGGACTAGATTTCGACAACGGGCTAACGGTAATGCGAACATATAGAATCCTAATGTTTTAACAATCAAAGTGTTTACGGACATACGTTAACTTTAATAAGACATAACGAAATTTGGCATCGACAAAGTCTGGAGAGATTCATTTAAATTGTTGATAAATGGTGTTTTCGGTAAAACAATGAAAATGTATAAAACCGCAAAGACATACGAATAAATGCTGAATGGGACAATTCCGTCGGTGAAGTTGGAGCAAGAGCATTAATTGTTTGCCCCAACTTAAATACTTGTTTTGTTTTTCCACAGGAGTTTGTCGCCATAGATATGTCTAGAGATAAAATTGTATCGGGTGTCCAAATAAGAAAGGAAGCCGGCTGTATTTTAGAAAATGTTTATCGCACAGCGTTGGAGAAAAATATTTTTAGTAAAAATGGTCAAGAGAAATAGCTGGAAATTATTTTCAAGTTTCTGAAATGGCCACTAGGGGGCGCAACTGCAATCTTAAATCTAAAAAAGTGATGTTTTTGTAAGTTTTGCTATATTAACCTAACAAAAAAATACCTGGTCTTTAAAGTCAAGCATAATTTGAACGTTTTTTGTTTGACAAATTTTGCTGTATCTTTAAAAATAAAGTGGTAAAAGGTATTTAAAGGTTTTCGTAAAAAACACTCTGTATCTTCAAAACGACTAAGCCGATTTTAACAAGCTTAAGATAGTTAATAAAAGCTATTTTTGGGCTATAAATTTTATAATATTTGAAGTTTTGTTAGTTTCACATGTCGCCGCTAGAGGGCTTTTTTAACATTCCGACAGAAATGGTAATTTTCTCAAAAAAATTAAATGCATTGGTATGATTTTTTTATAAAAAAGTAGCTAAATGATGCTTAAACAAGCTCGCGAAAACCATATCTTGATATCTTGTTCCTTGCCTAAAATTTAGGTTAAAGAAAATTTCATACGTCAATATCTCAAAAACTATAAAAGCTACAAGAAATTTTATTTGACATAAATTATGTATTTTTACGAAACCTGTAATTTAGGTTTTATAATTCTTTCACCTTAATGCAATACTTTACGAGTTATAATCAAAAAATCGAATTTTTAGGATGTTTGTAAGGTATACCCCTGAAATTTATTTTTTTTAATATAATTCGTAAAGTATTGCATTTAGACGAAAAGATTATATAACCTGATTTAAAGGCTCCGTAAAAATACATAATTTATGTTTTATAAAATTACTTGTAGGTTTTATAGTTTTTGAGATATTGACATATAAAATTTTCTTTGGCCTAAATTTTAGGTAAGCAACAAGATATTGAGATACGGTTTTCGCGAGCTCCTTTAGGCCTTTTTTTATTTTTTAATGAAAAAAAAATATACCAATGTATTCAATTTTTTTGGAAAAGCCCTCTAGCGGCGACATGTAAAACTAACAAAACTTCAAATACTATAAAATTTATAGCCCAAAAATAGCTTATTGATCAACGTTTCCTAGAATGTAAAAATCTCGAATAAAAAAGGCTTAAATTTTGCACGCTTAAAGACCAGAAACATTTTTTCATTTAATACAGTTAGGCTCCCTAGCGGCCATTTCAGAAAACGAAACTGCCAGGTATTTGAGACCACTTTACCTATTTTTCACAACCCCTTGCACAGAAGGAGTATTTTGGCAAATTAGCCGGTCTAAATGATTTTTTAGAGATACATAGCAAAATATTCAGCGTCGAATATATTGCAAATTTGACTCGGCTCAAATTATGCACTGTATTTTTCAAACAGAAGTGTAAATCTTTTTTTATATGAGACCAGAAACATCACTTTTTTTTTAAGTTCCTTCGAATTCTATTAAAATATGTTGAAAACGACTGTTTTTCTTTACTTTTTATTTTCAAATATAGCGGTATGTTTTCAAGCATTTCAAAAGCAAACTTGAAGAATTTAAGTTTTAGCTTTAAGAAAAACTCAAATTTGGCTACTCTTTTTGCTCTTTTGGTCTTAGTTAGTTAGCAGCAAAAATAGTTTTATGCTTAAACTTTTAATACATAACACAGAGAAGGAGATATTTCTTTAATTTTTTTCTAATTATAATACCCCAAAAATTACATTAAAAATATTTAAAAAGGGGCCCGCTCCCCAGCTACAGTACTTGTTATTTATTTTTTAAAAATGCAATTTTGAATTCGAGACCCATAAAATAAAATATTTATCTGTAGGTAACAAACCATTTTAAAAAAGATATCGAGAGAATGCGATAAGAAAATTGTTTTAATACTTATTTAGTCATTTCCAATTTTGCTTTTATTTGGACACCCGGTAAAGTGTTTGTTTTATTTTCATTTATATTGGATACAACGATAACTAAAGAATTCAAAAAAATATTTTGTTTGAATTTTTATTTTTACTTATTATTTTAGTATAAAAGTTTCCGTAGATATAGTTTTTTATTTATTATATTTTGGCTCGAGGCATAATTAAAAAAACAAATTAACATTAAAAGAAATGGTCAGATTCATGGAAAAAAAATAAATTAATCTAGGTTAACTTTTTTGAAATGATCCAACACATTCGATGAATATAACACGAAAAGAAGAAAAACCGAAGATTTCGAAAATATGAACAAATGGCCTATTCATCATCTTTTAAACATAGGATATAGTTTGTTGGTATTTCTTTTAGCCGTTTACTTTTTTAAAATATTTAAGTTTTTTCATTTAAAAATTTAATTGATCACGAAACATCAGTATGAAATCAAGCATTGTTATTGCTTGAATATAAAAATAGATTTATTTTGAATTTATTGATTTTTTACAAAATTACTGTTTTATTATAATATAGATGAAAAATTAATCTTTTTCTTGCTTGTAAAAAGGTTTACAGGGTAGATTTTTGTGAACTTCCACAATTTGCTCTGCACTAGAAAATGTTTTCCCCAACCTTCGATTGATAAACATTTTCTGTGTTTAAAAAAGGATTTTTCAAGATCGTACTGGTTCTTATTGGTATATATATGGTTCTTAAGTTACCTAATTTCATGTCCTTTTTTTTTAAAAGTATTAGTATATTCATATTTTCTGGCGTAAATACATAATAAATTGAAAAATATTTAAATCGGGGCTTCGATTGATAGCGGCGGGTTGAGATATATATGGTTCTTAAGTTACCTAATTTCTGAGTTACTGGTGCAAGAAATATTATTTAAATCGGTTTCTGTATTGATGAAGAGAAATGTCTTGATCAAGGAAGGATTTTTGTCTCATTTTTGTAGAAAATGTAGATACCTATCTTCGGTTTAAAATATTTTAAAAATAATTGGTCAAATAAACATACACACCAAAAATGTATCTTAACAGCTTGAATTTTGTGGGGATTTTCAGTTGCTCAATAATGAGTGTTTTTTCTATTACATATCCTCAGATAGAAAAGACGCATTATTAAAAAATACATAAAATTCGTGAGTTTTAGTCAATAAAGACGTGTGTGTGTGTGTTAAATTTATTTTTTAATTTCTTTCAATTTCTGAATAATAAGTTATAATTTTAATAAAACTTAAAACAAAAAACACAACTTCGACGGGACTCGAACCATAACCGCCTGGACGCAAGTCTGATTCTCATGAGGCTACCACACCATAGGCACGCGAAGTGGGAGCCCATAACTCCTTTACCTCTCAGATCGTTCCCTCGCTAGTAAAGAAACTAGATCAGTATTAACATTTTCACTGATGTTCTGCTTTATTTAATCTATATACCTCAATTTCTGTAACACATATTTCAATGTTTTAAGATCCATATCATAATTCATCTTCACTATAATATTTATATTTACTAAGAAATCATTTTTTTTTGCTTAAGAAAATAGTTACTCCCATGTCCAATACTCCAACCTGATTCATAACAAAGAGATATCCGAGTTGTTCCGAGTAGCCAATCTTTCGGCGATTTCCGAATATGTGTGCCGCTGGCCTACATATTTGATTAAAATACTTTTATCGAGATATCGCTTGTGTCACTCGCAAACACAAAACAATAAATCTATTTGCAAATTATTAATTCTGATACATTTCATTTTATTTCAAACAACTGATTTAAAACCACCATAAAATAAACATTTGACAAGTTAAAACTACCGTTGGCTGTGATTATTTTCTATTTTCGTTCAAATATTGTTCGTCGGATCCAGATATGGAATAAAAGCGGTTTACGTTTATTTTAGTTATAAAATGTATTGCAACTAATAAAACTGAAACGGGACCTAGATTCAATATGAACCGTGCAGCAGATTTAATTACAGATGTAAAATGGTTTACAAAAAGGCTGTAATACCTGTTTTGTCAATTGCTTTTATTATTTAATTTTAGATGCAGTTAATTTTTTTTTCGAAAGTGCAAAATTAAATTTTTATTTTTATAACAATTCACAGCAACTCAATATTAAGGTACTAAACTCACCGTTCCATTTATGCGTATAAACTATATTATTACCAAAAAATATTACAATACCACTGTACATCATACCATATCTTTAAAAAAACGAGAGTTGTTGGATGAACGAAAAAAAAAATGGGAAAAAAATATTTAAATCACTCAAAACTTTGTACATGTTGGTCGTAGACAAAAATGGTAAGTGAATAAAAAAATTCGTATTTAAATCTCCCACAAGAAAGGATTGGTAAGAAATCGCAAAATATATTAGGTTTGTTGCAAAATAGCAATAAGTAAAAAAACAAGCAAAAAAAAGTAGGTTTTTGCATGCATTTTTGAAACTCTTTGATTTTCCTGGAAACCTCCATGTCCAGTTAGATAAAACTTTATGCTTTGCTGAAACACCATGATAAATTTCTTTAAAATCCATTAAATAGTTTTTGCACAGTTATTTTACAATCCAGATTCGTTTAAAAAATTGACCATTTTGCAAATGGAGTGAAGTCCAGAATATTGAATTTAGATATTTGATTTTTAATCACATATGCTACGGATCTAAAGCTTTTAAACCTTTTTTAAAAAATTAAAATTAGATTATTTGGGCGCCCTCAGCAATTGTTTAAAGTTATGAACAATTGTAAGGGGCAGTCATTGTTTAAACAATTTTTGTTTAAGCAAATAGAAAAAGGTATGTTTATATTTTGGTTTAAAACTATCCCATTGGTAAAATATAAATAAAAATAAAACAA
Organism: Listronotus oregonensis; assembly: GCA_019359885.1. NCBI lineage: Eukaryota > Metazoa > Arthropoda > Insecta > Coleoptera > Curculionidae > Listronotus > Listronotus oregonensis. The sequence continues at coordinate 8,190 of JAHBCN010003470.1, read as the reverse complement.
TAATTTTATATAAGCCATGTGCAAGAAGATGATATTTATTGTTGTTTATAAATTTGCTATAAACGCAGGTCAAATTTGATCACCTGTATCTTTGCACCCAACCGACCGATTGACGATTTTAATATATTAACTTAATAACTATATTTTAAATAAACTTCTTGACGATAGACTATTTGTTTATAAGTAATTTTCTTCTTCAAACAATTGCCGCCCAAATGATCCGACTTTAAATTTAAAAAAAAAAAACTTTTGAAAGCTTGAGGTCTAATGTCTATGTCTAATACTTTGAACTTAATTTGCAAAATTTCAATATTTTTCAAGCAAAACTAGATTGCAAAATAATTATTCCAAAATTATCAAACCGTACTTAATGAAATTTAACGTAATGTTTCACCATGGTATGATGCTTTGAAAAATCTGGAGGATTAGGAAAATGACTTTAAAACCACACTTTTTCTGCCTTTATTTTGTCCATTTTTTTTTTGCAATCAGCGTAATGCATCTGAAAGTGAGAAGGGTGTTAAACATCACTACCTCTAGGCCTCAGTAGACCCGTTGTGCTACCCTTTAAAGGGAACTCCTCACTCAGTGGGCCGCCCATCCTACTGATTTAAAGTACAAGACAACGTCGCCAAGGAAAGCAAATACTTGCCCAGCATGGATCTTCTCTTGAACGAGAGTGCAGAGCAGTCACAAAAGATGTGCTCCACCGTCTCGTTTTCCTGTTCACAACCTTTACACAGGGGTGTGTCATTTAAACTCATTCTAAAGAGGCGTTTTCGCATTTGACAATGTTCAGTAAGAACGCCAGTGATTAGATGAAGGTTTGCTCTAGGCATTGCCAAGTAATGTTTAGCTGTATCTCTGACGGGATAGTTCAGTAACTCCCTTAAAAAGTTACAGTTTACTGTTTTTTCCAATTATCTTATAAACTGCTAATGAGAGTATCTTTATATTAGATCCCTTATCGCAGGTCCAAAAGGTTTGGTCCCGGCAGCTTGTTCTGGCCAAAGAGTCAACAATTCGGTTGCCTTTGGAGTGAGCGTGTCCTTTGGTCCAGCAAAAGGTGACCACGTTCCTGCTAGAAGCGTCCACAAGGGCACGGTGGCATTCTAGTACCAGACTCAAGGTGTACCGTGGTATCCTTAGAGCTAGTAGTGTCTGTCTGCAATCCATATGGATAAGCACGACTTTATCAGTAGTGTTCCTACTGTTTCTTTCTAACTATGGTTATGTCTGTAAAGGTCAGTTCGGAGCATACTTGCCAACTGACTCATAGCCTATTTGATATTTGGGTTAAAATATCTGAACGTCTGGGTAGATATTAATCACACCTGCCACGTTTGTGGATAATGTTAATTTTGTAGGGTTTATTAAAAACACAACATGGCGCAATAGAGTCCACTTTTGTCGGAGGTAGTGGAGGCGAATCTGTCGCCTCACAACGACGTCTCTGTGCGCCAACACCTACGTCTGGCATTATATACCAACAGTGCGGAGGCGCAACACACGCGCGTTTAAACAACCTCCTTAACGAAGATGTCAAGGTGTGTAAGGCTTAGTATTACCTTTATGGCCCTAGTTGGTGTTATTCTTGGTCTAGTTTTCGGTAACTGTCGTCCGGTGGGCTTTCTGCCCCCAAACAACATTACCGTAGGTTAGCATAGATCTTATGATGGCCGTATAGATCTATAGGGTGACTCTGGGTGATAGTCCCCAGGATCTGCCTATGGTTCGGCGACACTTCTTATAAGACATGCATGATTTCTTGACCGTTTCCTCCAAGTGGGAGTTCCATGTTAGGTTACTATCAAAGTTAACCTCAAGATATTTCACCTCGGTAGCAGAGCTTAGTTGTGTGTTTAGAAGCCTAAGATCGTTACACCATCTTTCTATTATCCTGAGGGCAGTCTACATCCTGTGGACAGTATGACCAAGTCATCTGCGTAAGCTATGGTGTGGAGATTTTCGTTGTTGAGGCGGTCGATGAGGCTGTCATTTTGATGATACATTTTGCAATTTTTAACTAATTCTGTCTTGTAAAAAATTTAATAAAGAAACTTTTTCTTTTCTACAATTTTTTTTACGGCTAATACATACAAAGTTATAGGCGATTAAAATAGATTTTTTACACTTTGTAAATTTAACAAATGTTTCGCACCCCACTGAGAAGAAGCATACTATCTCGTTCTTTGTTAGATACATTTTTGCCTTCAAAATACTATGCCATTATCATTTTTTTTTTAATATTATGAGAGAAAAAGGAAACAAAAAGAAGATAAAAAGAAATACTAACACATCACGAAATCAAAAGGTCTGTTAAGAATTTACGAATCTTTAAAAGGGCACGTGGGGTGGTTCCACCTCAGATAAGAAAAAGCTTCTCTACCACCGTTTTTGCTATTTGCAAATACAGTCTAACCACGTATTACTAACCATAAATACATTTTTTCTTACATAGCCTTTACTACTTAGAAGTATGTTTTGTTGACCTTTATTTAACGATAAATTAAATAAAAATTAAAATTTATATTATGGTTTATAGAAAAAATTTAAAGTTTTATATCCCCAGGTTCCGAGATATGATGTTATTCTTGGTTGGTTACCCAGTCCAGCTTATTGTAGCTCACACCTTTTTATGTTTCTTCCAATAGGATCAGACTTCTAATAAATCCAATATCAGATTGGGAGAGAGAGCTTAAATCTCCTCTTACTCGTGTAGCTACCAGACACGAGCACAATATGTGTTCACAATTCCTAACCATAAATACATTTTTTCTTACATAGCCTTCCTTTACTACTTATAGAATTGTGGAAAGTATGACGAGCAGACGATTTATATGTTTATCCGTCATGCCCTCCTCTCCCGGGCTAGTGACGAGGGTAGCTACCAGGTCCTTGTTACAGGAACCATATGTTCCTTCTGGAGGCCGTATCTCCGGCCTTTCCCTATAAAAACGGTACTATCCGCTTTCTGTTTAAAGCCAGAGAACCCTTTCCTACAAAAGCAGTTCCGTCCGCCTTTTGTTTGGATCCAGGGATCCCTTTCTAAGCTCCTGCTTGTTCGGGATGGATTAGCTCTTCCCCATAAAATAGGCGCCTATGACTTCAGGGACACCTATTGAAACGGATTCACCCGTTTCGGTCGGTGCACCTTTGTCTGCTTGTGACCTTGGGTGACACCTCTCGAAACGGATTAATCCGTTTCAATTAGCGCACCCTTGTCACTTTTTTCCTATGAAAGCGGTTCTGTCCACTTTCTGTTTGAAAATAGGAAAGTAATAGTCCACCACGGCAGAGCCCCGCATTATCGCAGTAAGGTTAGATAGTCTGAGAAATCGCCCTGTATCTCAGAGGCACCGTTAGAGACACCTGTTTAAGGCACATGATGTCATTCACTTATTAGCACGGTATGCTAACACCTTGGTTACCAAGTACGTAAAAATATGCAAGCTTATCAAGACGGAACCTAACAGGAAAAGGACACATCTTTCCTAATAAAGGAAATGGTTAAAGTAAGCTCGTTTAGTATTTAGTAATTCGGCATCCTACAAGATTTAAGCTGTTCAAAGATAAAAAAAATGAATTTAAATATGACATTAAAAAATTTTACGTATAAATTAAAATATCTATAATATATTTTCTGCAATAAAACTGTACCTTGCCGATAATATCCTATAAACCATTATTAAACTAAACATCACTTATGGGGTCCCGAAATGTAAACAAATAATTGTGTAGATAGTTCTATTAAATATTTAAAAAAATGTATTTAAAACATTTATAATATAAACAATTTGGAAATTAAAAGTAATTGTTAAAATATTATCAGTTTAAATAATTATTTAAAGTGGTAGTTTTTCATTCAAGTTCAACTACCATTTATTTGACCTGTTGGACTAAAAGCGTTGACCTTTCATTTTATCAATTAAAAAACTGATACTAAAATAAAACAAAAACCAAATTTTATTTCAGTTACTTGTTAAAAATGCACCCAATTTAATTAGTGACTGTCATTGATTAGTGGGTTAACATTAATCAGATATATAACGATTTACTAAAATGTTGCGAAATTAGATCCTTTCGTTATTTGAATTTGTTAATTAACGTTAATTATTTAAAATGTCATTAAGTCCTTACGTATTTTAAAACGATTGTAATATATTACTATAATTTTATTTTTATTAATCAAATTGCTGCAGTCAAATAACCAATTCCAGATTTCTAACAAAAAATAAATTTTTACCAATATTTTAATTTTACGGAAAGATCTTTGATTGTCACTGTTATAACGGACTAAGCGTTATATTTAAAAAAGCAGAGGACCCGTTGGATATAAAAGATTATCTATTTTTGGTTGGATGTATAAGGTGGCAAGCATGTTTCCTTCATAAAGATGTATACAGTGTGCTCATATAATTGTGCAACATATGGGATTGCTTTTATAAATTGCACAATTAAAATACAAATATTACCGAAAGTTGGTGCATGTTCGATAATCATAGTAAATGCAGTTCGAATGGTTGCAAATCAAACATTATACAGGGTAGGTCGAAAAATATAAAAATTGTACAAGAATAAAGTACCCTTATTTTATGCATAAATACTAAAACAAAGATTTTTTTTATCATTTAAAATTTCTTTTATTTTTTTTTTTATAAAATTTAATCTAAACACTCTTATAAATTATCTTTTATTATTATAGGTAGGTAGGTTTAAAGTGAGTGGACTTTTCCACTCACTGCGACCGCTCGGTCTATTGTGGCTCACACCTTTTTATATTTCTTCCAATAGGATCAGACGTCTAATGAATCCGATATCAGATTGGGAGAGTTCTTACATCTCCTCTTACTTGTGTCGCTACCGGATACGAGCACAATATGTGTTCTGGTGTCCCTGTCTCCTGAAAAGTATGACGAGCGGACGATTAGATCCGTCATGCCCTCCTCTCCCGGTCTAGTAACGTGGGTAGCTACCAGGTCCTTGTTACAGGAACCAGATATTCCTTCTGAGGCGGTATCTTCAGCCTTTTTCTATGAAAACGATCCTATCCGCTTTCTGTTTAAAGCCAGGGAACCCTTTGCCTACCAAAAGCGGTTCTGTCCGCCTTCTGTTTGGATTCAGGGATCCCTTCCTAAACACCTGTTTGTTTGGGATGGATTAGCCCTTCTCCGTGAAACAGGAGCCTATGACTTCAGGGGCACCTTTCGAAACGGATTCACCCGTTTCGGTGGGCGCACCTTTGTGATGGCTGACTTTGGGTGGCACCTCTCGAAACGGTTTTATCCGTTTCGGTCAGCTCACTCTTGTCACTTTTTTTCTATAAAAGCGATTTTGTCCTCTTTCTGTTTGAAGCTAAATTTTTTTTGGCGCGATTTTACCCTTGGAACCACCCCTTTTCAACCCTTAAGTACGTCCGAAAGACGAAAAAAATTCAAAATGAATTGATCCAACTCTCGCATCCGTCTAAAATGTTTATACAATCGTCTTAAAGTCATAAAAAAACCTGGAAAACATTTTTGGCGCGATGTTACCCTTGGAACCACCCCTTTTCAACCCTCAAGTACGTCTAAGGGCCGAAAAAAATTTAAAATAAATTGATCCAACTTACGCAACATTCCGAAAAAGCTGGAAAAAATTTTTGGCTCGTTGTTACCCCTGGAACCACCCCTTTTCAACCCTCAAGTCCGTCCGAGAACCATAAAAAATTCAAAATGAATTGATCCAACTCTTGCATCGGTCTGAAATTTTTATACGATCGTAAGTCATAAAAAAGCTGGATAAAATGTTTTGGCGCGATGTTATCCTTAAAACCACCACTTTTCAACCCTTAAGTACGTCCGAGGGCCGAAAAAAATTCAAAATGAATTGATCCAACTCTCGCATCCGTCTAAAATTTTTATACGATCGTCTTAAAGTCATAAAAAAACCTGGAAAAAATTTTTGGCGCGATGTTACCCTTGGAACCACCCCTTTTAAATTCTCAAGTACGTCCGAGGGCCAAAAAAAATTCTAAATGAATTGATCCAATTCTCGCATCGGTCTAAAAGTTTTATACAATCGTCTTAAAGTCATAAAAAAGCTGGAAAATTTTTTTAGCGCGATTTTACCCTTTAAACCACCCCTTTTCAACCCTTAAGTACGTCCGAGAGCCAAAAAAAATTCAAAATGAATTGATCCAAGTCTCGCATCTATCTGAAATTTTTATACGATTGTCTTAAAGTCATGAAAAATCTGGAAAAAAAATTTTGGTGCGATGTTACCCCTTGAACCACCCCTTTTCAACCCTTAAGTACGTCCGAGGGCCAAAAAAAAAATTAGAATGAATTGATCCAACTCTCGCATCGGCCTAAAATTTTTATACGATCGTCTTAAAGTCATAAAAAAGCTGGAAAAAAAATTAGCGTGATGTTACCCTTTGAACCAATTTTCAACCCTCAAGTACGTATATTTAAAAAAAATTCAGGATGTTTAATGAGTCAGTTTCCCAAGAAATTAAAGTAAAAGAATTATATTTCCCTTATATATTTACAATAGTAGACATAATTTAAGTTTTGGGACTTCTCGAACTGATGTATGCTCTACTTGTTTACAGTTTTCTGAAAGAATTAAACGTACTGACAATGAAGAACAGAAACAAACATTGATCGTCGAGAAAAAAATTCACAATGCTAGGGCAATTTTTTTTTCCAGCTATTAGTGAAAAAACGGGATAACTTAATAACACTTTCTTTGATTGCCAAAAAAAATAGTATTACCGAAAATACCTGACCAATCTAGTACCATTCGGGGCAGTTGTACCTGTACAATTTTACTGCGATAATCAAAAATTAATCAGAATAGTGTGTTTTCATAGTAGTGGACTTAAAGTGAATATAAAAAAGGATCTAATGAAATATGCTCGGCAGTTTACGACCGCTTAAAAAAACTAATATTGGACATCAAATAAAAAGTTTTGCGATTATTCGCAGATGGCTGCAACGGCCAGAACAAAAACACTGTCATGATAGGAATGTGTTGTAAGTGGTTATTTAAAGATGCACCTAAAACATAGATTGCATAGAGTTGATTTTTCATATAACTGGTTATTTCTTTTTACCAGCTTGATCGCGTGTTTGCCCAAATAGAAAAAAGAGGTTAAAGGAATAGAAATTTTTACCGAACCTTCACAGTATGTTGATATATTGTGAATATGGATCGGTTATCCATTTAGGCGAAGAGTGTTATGTCCATGATTGGAAAGAAGTGGTTTCAGAACATCTAACATCGACTGTTTCTTGGAATTTTGTATTCAGACAAGCAAAAAGATTTTACTTAACTCGATCTAGAAGTGGTAACGTTTTCGTAAGAGGAGAACATCATTATAGGAAAGACTTCTAAAACTATTCGTCCAACGTTAGTTAATCGTAACAATCCCATAAGTCATCTTAAAAGAAATGATGTAAAAAAGCTACTTGAAAAACATTTTGGAGAGAACTGGAGAGGGCTACAGGAGTTGGGTTCTAAAAACAAGTTATTGTTGAGGAAACAGTAATAACACATCCACAGGAAACCAATGAAGATGACACAAACTGCGAATTTGTTGACGAGTTACCAAACTGTGAATCATTTTATGATTTTTTGCAAGTCAGCACATTTTACACATTTAATTACACCAATAATTAAATAAAAGTAAATACCTTAATCCCAAAATTTTTTATTAAACTATATACAGTTCTCTGCAATTATAAAAATTCTTAAAAATGGAGATTGCCACCTTTGACTTTCGGTAGACAGATTCCTGAAGGTATTATTATTTATGTGAATGAAAAGTCTATATTTATTTTAGGCCATTAAGTAATCTAATATATAAGAATAATTACTATTTATTAATATTCTTTGGTATACTATAACGTGTTATGTTTTTAAACAACTACGACTTAAATTACAAACCGAAATTCATGCAATAATATTCAACATTTTGGTAAATTGTTATGTAAATTGATGGATATTAAACCGCAAACAGTTGCTAATTGTTGAAATTAACTTTATTGCTAAAATAAATGTTAAATATGGCTTTTGTATGGTTTTAATTTAATTACTATATTAGATTTTTAAACTGGCAAAATTAAAGACATATTTTTAGCTGAAATATTAAACAAAAATCTATTAAAACATAAATTTTCCACAAAATTATAGAACAGACCTCAA